>CM060846.1:359798011-360068011 GCA_030762175.1 Metallyticus violacea | reverse complement strand
ACCACCACCACCACCACCACCACCACCACCACCACCACCACCACCACCACCACCACCACCACCACCACCACCACCACCACCACCACCACCACCACCACCACCACCACCACCACCACCACCACCACCACCACCACCACCACCACCACCACCACCACCACCACCACCACCACCACCACCACCACCACCACCACCACCACCACCACCACCACCACCACCACCACCACCACCACCACCACCACCACCACCACCACCACCACCACCACCACCACCACCACCACCACCACCACCACCACCACCACCACCACCACCACCACCACCACCACCACCACCACCACCACCACCACCACCACCACCACCACCACCACCACCACCACCACCACCACCACCACCACCACCACCACCACCACCACCACCACCACCACCACCACCACCACCACCACCACCACCACCACCACCACCACCACCACCACCACCACCACCACCACCACCACCACCACCACCACCACCACCACCACCACCACCACCACCACCACCACCACCACCACCACCACCACCACCACCACCACCACCACCACCACCACCACCACCACCACCACCACCACCACCACCACCACCACCACCACCACCACCACCACCACCACCACCACCACCACCACCACCACCACCACCACCACCACCACCACCACCACCACCACCACCACCACCACCACCACCACCACCACCACCACCACCACCACCACCACCACCACCACCACCACCACCACCACCACCACCACCACCACCACCACCACCACCACCACCACCACCACCACCACCACCACCACCACCACCACCACCACCACCACCACCACCACCACCACCACCACCACCACCACCACCACCACCACCACCACCACCACCACCACCACCACCACCACCACCACCACCACCACCACCACCACCACCACCACCACCACCACCACCACCACCACCACCACCACCACCACCACCACCACCACCACCACCACCACCACCACCACCACCACCACCACCACCACCACCACCACCACCACCACCACCACCACCACCACCACCACCACCACCACCACCACCACCACCACCACCACCACCACCACCACCACCACCACCACCACCACCACCACCACCACCACCACCACCACCACCACCACCACCACCACCACCACCACCACCACCACCACCACCACCACCACCACCACCACCACCACCACCACCACCACCACCACCACCACCACCACATGTTCTCTGTTTCAAAAATGTAATGAGGCATAATAGTGTTAGAGCTAGTGATTGCTAATCCTCATTAATGAATATTATAATGCTTCACTGTCAAAACCTGCTACTTTGTTCTTCAATTATAGGTTTTTATGACTCCTGTTACATTTGTGTTTTTGCATGGCATCTGTACAATAATAATGGTTCAATTAATATGAAATTTGACTCAAAAGTAAGATTTATTTTATTATTACATGAGATATTAATGACTGTGTTAATAGCCAAAATGCTGAAGTAATTCTTAGCATGTGCTCTTTAAATACCTGTACTCATCTTTTATGTACAATTCTTATAAACACTGTGATACATTTTATGGTGGACAAAGAGCCAACTGGATGTTATATATCCTGTGCTATTCTGCTATCTTATGCATCGCCCACATCCATTATGCATAATTCTTAATCTTTGATATATATCTGATTAATTAACTAAGTGATACAGTATAATGATCTGTCAGTTGATTTTGGGTAGGCATGTATGTTGATCCATTGGTCAAATAGAATTTTGACTCAGTTCTGTGTCAGTATTCAATGATTGCAAGTAAGTGAAAATTTTCAGCTTTTAATTTCACATATATTCTTAATAAATCAATCTTGGTAAATGAACTGTTTTAGCCTGAGGTGTTCTAATTGGATAAATTCAATTCCTCTCTCTACCTTCATCATGAAGAAAATGTAGTCACGTCAATGATCAGTAGTTTCTCCTTTATTAGGTGACATTATATAAGTACATCCATCACCTAAGGCCAATACAGAAGCATTAGTGTTTAAAAATGTGTTTGCAGATGATACCAAATGACAGATGTGACAGGATTTTTGTTCTTTAGAGCTACATTGAATATAGTGGTTTAGAATTTGATTGATGTTTAGATAACTTAAAAGAATAAGATCCATACATGAAAGAGAACTGAAGAGAAGACAAAAGATAAAATTTAAACTTGCAGGTTTGCAGTGATTGCTCCACAGATCTGTTTGGGAAACCCTGTGCCAAAAAGTAATTTTGGAGAAAATTGCAAGACATAACAAAAGGACATACAATTACTCTGTTACAAATTTAACATAGCATTCATATTACTATGTTGAAAAACACAGCACAGATTACTGCTAAGTGCATAAAAATATTTTCAGGTATAGGCTGGAATGTTATCATCATATTTATGAAACAGAATACATGAAAAAAAATTTCAGATTTTTTTCAACAAAGAAGATAAAAATATACAAGATATACCAGCTGAGGTAATTTTTATTGAAGTGTTAAAACAAAGGGATCAAGGAAAAATAATGTAACAAAATTCTTTAAATGTTTTGCTGTTGTTAAAGGTAAATTTTTAGTTATTTAATAGTGATTCCTTATCTTCATACAGTAACACAAAATGATATGTTTGTTCATCAAACCAATATTTTACAGGGTGAATTTCAAGGGATACAATATGAGATACAAGTAGACAATCATAAAAGCAAATTTACTTCCCTGAAAATTTGAACAAAACACGGAAAATCATTAGGTTAGATTAGCATTTGAGATCATACTATATTTGACTTACTGAATATCTTTGTGTAGGGAACTATTTACCTCAGACATCTTTGGGGACAATTGTTTATGAATTTATAATATAAAAAGTTATCCATGAGTATGTATCGATATCACAAAGATGAGGATAAAAAGGGTACAGACAACTATACTCCTAATATGACTGCTGCAAAAATTTTTGCCTGAAAATATCAGCAATCTGCAGTACATCACAACTTTGATGGAACACCAGCACAAATAAAAAAAATAAAAAAAAAAAAAAAGAGATTTGCATGAATGTAAGCAATAAACTTATTTATGTATTTCCACAGAGGTACATTCATACTTATAATATTGCAATCAAGTTTTTGGTGTACAGAAAGGAAAAATCTTAAAATGTGACACAATTTATACTCCTAAAGAATATGCAGGACTAATAGCACAATTTGGGCGCTAATGACCACAGCAGTTTTGCGCCCTTAAGCAATAATCATCATCATAATAGCACAATAGGTCTTAAATAACTGTGACTATGTTGTAAAATAAAACTATTCAGGTCTATAATAGATTTTGGCCATAATTTTTTAAAAACAAATTGCTGCTTTTTAATAATATGGTAGTAGAGATTTCCTGCAAAACAAGTTACAAAATATTAGTTTCCTAATACAAGCAATTTGTTAATGATCCTGTTACTCCAGTAACAGTAAGGATATTCTGCTCATAAACAATTTTCTGAGACATTTTTTTCAGTTTATTATACACAAAATCTCTTTAGAATATTCCAGCAGGAAATTGCTGATGACCTGAAGACAAGTTTTCAGGAAATAGTTAATTAAGTAAAATTAAAGTAAAATGTTTTGAAAAGGTATCATCTCTTAAGTGATGTAATTTATGAAGTTGTGAAACAAAGTTAGGGAGAAAAAATGTTCATTTAATTGTAATGTTATTCCTTAAAATAAATTAAATCATACACAAAATCCACTTTCTCCATGCAACTAGAATTGGCATATCAACAAGTAAGAAAATGCCATTCATGAATAAGAAAATAAATCACATAAAAGCTAGTGAATTACTTACAAAAAGATAACATTATATTATAAATGAAAGCTTTTTTTCTGCGGAAGGATTAAAAATAGGTGATTTACTAATTCTGTGCTCAGAATTCAAAAATGCATTTCATTTTTTCTGTAGCACATACATTTTGGCAATATTGAATGAAAATATAATTGTAAAATTGGTAAAAATATTACACACTGATATACAAGTATTAAAGAAAATAAGGCATAACAATAACATGAAATTGTACCTGAATTTGAGAATGTATGTCAGTTATCTTGTGTACCCCTTTTTATTTTGCCATGGAACTGCAATTTATGTGATTTTCTCCAGTGTTCTCTGATTGGTTCATCACATGCAAGACACCAGCAGTAATCTGCCATTATATGTACATCCCACTGTCCCTGATAACATAGTTAAACATCTTTCAGTTCCCCGTGAAACCTTTTACTTTGCTCTTTACTGACAGTTCCTTAATGTAACACAAAGTAGTCAAGATGTGACTTCATAAAATGTAGCTTCAAACTCATATTACAGCCGAGCAGTCTGAAATTTCCTAGCATGTTTCTGACAATTTATTTATATTCAGGATCTTTCACATTGTCCAGAAATTTCTTAACAACCTCTCTGAATCCATTTCTTGCATCATTTTTAATTTCATTCATAGAGCTGGTAAAATTAACATCTTTAACCAATTTTCTTATCTATGGTCCATCAAATATTCCCTCTCTGATTTTAGCCTGTGACAATGATGGAAACTTTGTACATAAGCACAGGAAGGAAGTGCAACTTTTGCAAATGCCTTCTTGATTTGTTTCATTATGCCAAGTTTTATGTGCAATGGAGGTAACAGAATTTTTTTACAATCAACAAGAGGCACATTAGTAACAAATTTTGAGCTAGGTTCAAGTCACCACATATTTGCCATTCATGGCCATAGTACTTAATTTTCTCAAGAATATACTTCAGAGTTTCATAAGACTCTCTTAGTTTTGTAGAATATGCAAGCGGTATTGAAACTAACTTGTTGCAATTATGAAGTAGCACTGCCTTAAGACTTTGTTTGGAAGAATCTAAAAAGACACCACTTACTTGGCTCGTATGATTCCCTGCCTAACTATTGAATAAGATTACACATGACCGCACATAACACAAGT
Source organism: Metallyticus violacea (assembly GCA_030762175.1). Lineage (NCBI taxonomy): Eukaryota > Metazoa > Arthropoda > Insecta > Mantodea > Metallyticidae > Metallyticus > Metallyticus violacea. The sequence goes on along the minus strand of CM060846.1, from coordinate 360,062,996 downwards.
TGATCTTCTTCTGCATAGTGCTTGTAGAACTATGTTTCACCATTCCTATACCAGGAAAATGTAATGCCAGGTGATAAACAAATTCTTCTCCTGCAGTATTGAGGCTAAAATCCCTCACTAAATAATTTAACTCAAATTGATTAAACTGTTGTGGTGAATTATCAAATTCTTTGGGATCAGAAACCAACTCATTGTCAGAAGCCACACAGGTGCCTTCAGATTCAGGAAATTGAGGTATTCTGGTGGTGTAGGTATGGGTAGTTTGGGTCCATGACAAATAGGCCATGTAGCTGAGTTCAGATTCGGATATTTAATTTCTACCTTAAATTTTTTTGTTATAGTCAGCAACTTTGCATATGCAAAAGTAACAGTCATAATGGTGATTCTGTTGCTTTTCCCATATCATTGATTTTGCAAATTGCATTGGCTTCTGTTTTCCTTCATACCAATAACTTAATCCCTAAACACAACTGTTACATGCAATATGAAGTACAAAGGACTTATCCAGATCACCAACTTTCTCTTTGAAATATGAGTAAAAGAAACTGTTTGTGAATCTATTTTATGTATTATAGATTATCTATTTTATCTATTTTATGTACCTTCCCATCAATCACACAACACCGACAAATGTAAACTTCTGAGGGCTTTGTAGACACTGTCTCCAATATAATTCTGATGAAGATGTCATACTCTAACTTTTATTTTAGCACTACTCATGTTGAAGATGAAAGTGCATATTAACACATGTTTTCAGCTCAATTGAAGTTGAGAATATATGGTGGCTGTAAATGTAAATATAAATACCTCACAAAAAGACAGACCTGATCCATAGAATAAAACTGATAAGTGCTGGGAAAGTAAACATAAACATCTAGCTGATAAGGGATGATGGAAATGAGCCAGTTAAAAAGAATTTCAACAACAGGTTTAGAATAACATAATGAAATGTAGCAGTAAGCTGTATATGCTGAATAAATTTAGCACATACATATTTGCACATATCATAAAAATGAGCTAGTTAGCAAGAAAATCAACAGGTTTAGAATAACAAAATTAAACAATGTGGCAGTAAGCTGTATAAACTGAATGAATTTCGTCCCATAGACATATATGCTCATATCATAAAAATTAGATGTGATAGCCAAAAACTGACTTCATTTTTGTAATTAGTGCGCTGATTTACAACAAAGTCACATATTTTCCTATATACTATAGAATCAATGTGAACCAGTGTAATCCATTACAATAGTATGAAATACATTTGTAAAGCCCAATTGTTAAATAATTTTCATAAGTCAGTTACTATTGACTACATAGTATGTGTTAAATATATTTATTTATTATTCTCAGTGATTCATTACAAATATTTCAAAATAAATGTTGGCATTGCTTTTACTTTTGTTAGCAATTTTGTAAACTTTTATTTGCCCATTAGCACTTAAGGTATTAAACTGGATGCTTAATAGTAAAGTCACATTTGATCTCAATAAATAATTAAATAAATAATTCGAGTAGTAAAGGTAGTAAGTCAGCTTCTATCAGAATTATTTTTCCCCAGATATGCGATTTTATGCAAGAACTATATACAGCACAGTCATTGATTTTTATTCTTTATTTGTTTTATTTATGAACGCCCTTTAACATTTCAGGCTATCAACGTCCCATTCATTTCGGTTGTGAAAAAAGCCAAAAATTTTGCTCTGAGGCATCTTCTTTCAAGCTTTAGGTTATTTTATATGCCGTAAAACTATGACATGGGACACACGGCTTTACTTCCATTCCGAAGTAAGCCATACTTCAATGTCATGCCCCCAAAATCTATCGATACTGGCCGTGATCGAACCCGCGACCTTGGGTCTACGAGGCAAGTATGATTACCACTAGACTACCAGGACAGATTTGCGGTCATTTTCATCGCATCTAACATGGTTTAGAGCAACTGTAAAGAGCAGAGAAAAATGCGGTGTCTTTCCAACCTAACTCTGAACCCTGTTCGTCCCTATTTGCATGTTTCCCTGATATAAATGCCTCTTTTTGGCACTCACAATCACTAGCACAATCGGCAAGGATTTTGAATGTCTTAATAATCAATATGTAATTTATATTTGCTTGGTGTGTGTACATTGCTAGTTAACGAAGTAATTCAGGAACACTAATATATGTAGATATTTAATAAGAAAACAGTAAATAAATAATGCCAAGGTGAAACCGTGACAATAGCCGGGGGTAATGAAATCTTGAATTGGTTTTATTTCCTTCCATTAAATATGCTACTTTGACAATTTACTGAAAGCGATGCATTTGGAGCTTAAGTTTTTTTCCCTATACCAATATTTAAAACGAACGCAGAGTGGCGGTTGAGAAATTTGTTAACGACTCTAGCTGTACTATTGTTGTAACGTCTGCGTACATTTGGTTCTCAGATCGGGAGAGAGTTGGTTTGCAGGCTTAAAGTAAGGGAATTAATGTTGTTATTACGCTATAAATGTTGGAAAATTGAATCACGCGTGCTTAATTGCTACGATGTAATAATATAAAGAGAATCGGTAGGTGCAAAATATTATTGTACCCCTTATACGGAAATTCTTGAAAAAAATTGACATTTGGATATTTTCATTCATGTATATAATGTTTTTAAATTTAATTATCACACTCATCACAATAAAGAGTGCTTATTACCAAAGTAAAACTTGCTTATTAGATTTATGTGACTCATATTAACAGTTTTACTTCAAAGTATTTTCAAAATTTCCTACTTTTATTTCTTGGGTGTAATGAAAATCTGGGTCTTCCCTTTTAGTATAGAAAAATATAATATACGTTCAAACTTGATCAAGCATTGAACAGTCATTAATAATAACACTCGTGATACTGCATCATCTATCACCTCATTTACTACACACTGTTATATTCCTTAGCTATAAACAAGGGTAAAATGGTTCTTGATGTTAATTAAATTTACACAAGTTAGCGGGAAACTTGCCTTCAAATACTAAACAGAATAGCTACTAGGAACAAATAGCTAACTGCATGTACAGAGTACATACACTTAAGTGTCAATAATAATCACATCACTTTCTTTACAAAAGCAACGATCAATGCTCACAAAATGTATAGAAACATATTTATTTATTTAAAATTAAATATAAATATATAACATCATTTGGGTGTATAATATATAAACGTGATATGTATATATGGCTACAAAAATATGTATTTACAAATAATGCAGTCAAATTACATTTTTCTGTACCTGTAGTAGATAAGGAAAGATAAGGAAAAATAAGGAAAGATAAGGAAAACTTAAATATATGCATTCAATCTTTGTGCTGTAAGTCATGGTTGTGCAATCTTAGTAATTCATATATTGTATTAAACTGTCTCATTTGTCTTCATTGCCTGATAGAAGTGAAAAAAATACATTAAATTGGCATAATTGAATACGTCTAATAAATTTAGAAAAGTTTTTTAACATTTGGATGAAAAACCTGTGTAATATTTATAATATTTTATGACCAATTATTTTATGAAGCATAATGAGTTAAGCGAATGCAGGATGAAACTATTATTATAATAATGCAATAACATTATGCTAAGGTTATAACTTCTCATACTTCTAAAGAACAAAACACCTACAATTCCTGATATTCTGAACTGTTATAAGTACATTTATATTGGAGCACACACTGTGTGTTACATATAAAATGTATGTATATTTAAGCTTAAGTTCTAATGAAAATCGTTTCCAATAGATGAAGACATAAATGTGCATGTCTAATTATATATATATATATTACAAGCATATTCTTGGTGCAGTTAAAATGCTTATGTTCAAGTGTAGGACTATCAGGGAACAAGCAGAGTAGAGAAGAAATATGCGCAAGTTAAGTGCAATAACAGTGTAATAAATTAAGTCAAAAATAATCCGTTACAAAGATATCTGTTTCAGATAGTGGTGCAGTTTTTAAAATCCATGGGACAAGTTCCTTTTGAATGCAGGTAATATGTGCAACAGAAAGGATTTTTTTTTTTTTTTTTTTTTTTTTTTGCTATCTCATAAATGAAATAAAAGAGCATGATGAGCAACTAAGGTTACTACACTAGTAGATACTGATAAAAATAAAAAAAACATTATCATGCATCTAATTTCCAAGATTTACACAGGATGGAAAATCCATATGCAGTTTGGTGGCAAATAAGTAGATCTTTGAATCTGTAGGTAGGCATGTTGGTTTATTGTTCAATCGTTTCGTAAGTAGGTAGGAATATTGTTCAGTGCATAAGTATGTAGATAGCAGATGATCTTTTGACAAAATATTGTGGTAATGAAAAAATATTACCGCTGTTAAATCAAGGGTTTGGAGTCAGACAGTATTAACTGTAAAAGCAAAATTTTACAGGAGAAAAAAATTAAAATTGACTCCTTTCTTTATTTAATGAAATTCAATTATTTATGTGGATCACATTTTAAAAAGATTACCAATATAGAAAATGGAAGACAATTTTGCATGAGTCAGACAGTATTAACTCCTAAAGCACAATTTTATAGGAGGAAGAAAATAAAGTGAATTTCTTTGTTAATCTAGTGAAACTCATTCATTTATGGGGATCACAATTTAAAAATATTAACACATGTAGAAAATCGTTTGCCTGAGTACAATTCCGCATGCGTCATTGTAGCTGTTCATTGATTCTATAATAAAAATTCACACTTTTTGGAGATGATATTCTCTGTCTCTAACTGTAACACCAAATAACAGGAGATAATGCTTTATCAGAAAAAACAATACACTGATAAATTAATTTTATTAGTATGAAACTTATTGAAAAAATATATTGAACATATGAACAATGTTTATCCAGCATAAATTTTACAGAACTGAATATTGTACATTTACCCATATTGGTCACTGAAAAAAGTATTATTATAGCAACAAAATTATTGCACATTGATATAACAGGAAAAAATGTGCAAAATTAACAATGTATATGCACTGATGTCAAAATACTGAATACATATTTAAATATTTTATTAATAGTAATGCTCACTGAAATTTCATCCAAAAAAGAACATTACTCCATTGGAGTGATCACAATAATTCTATTAAAAATTAATATTAGATAACCTAATAAATAGCCGTGACTAGTTTCCATTTATTTTATTTCTAATTCTTATTCTGTGCGACACCCTCTCCTTCAAATAAACTGTTGTAGAAAAAAATTGTATGTACATGGGATTATTTGTCCACATTGATATTTCAAATATTAATTTTTTTTTTGTTTGCAATTTTATCAAGCTACAATATTTTCTCTTCAGTCGTATATTATGTTCAATTGAAAACTTCCCAGATGACCTTCTTTGTATTGCAAATTTAAGCAATTCTTCCTTCAGAAGCGTCATTATGTGTTTCTTGTTCATGTTTTTATATTGAAACCATATAATATTCTACCATCTGTAGCAATCCCCTTTAGTATCGAATTTCTTCATTTTATAACTGCTTTCTGGGAGTAATTGAAGTCAGAAATATCTTTCTGCTCCACTTCTGTAATCCAGTGCTTTCCTTACTTTGATGCCATGACCATGGTGTACCAACTTGATGCACTGAATATATATATTACATTGATATAATTTTATATATGGGCATGGATAATGTTGCACTACATTTTGGAATGTGCGGTTAAAAACGATATGAAATATCATGGAAATGTCCAGGATATTAACAGCATATAACACATGCTTAAAACAATAGCATTCCTATTTTGTACTCAACAGGTGTCAAAACATCAAGCAAACTTCTTGGATTATTTTCAGATGATTAAACAGACATGGTGCCACTTTAGATGCATCATGGCCAGCCATCCCTTTTTGCCACATAAAGCTCCCAGGTGTTCCTTTTGAGATATTTTGCGCAGTCAGATAGTAGACTGCTAGTTTTCTTTTAAAAACCTGCTTTGGCTTTGATTTTTGGGAAGTATCAGACTGCTTCAAAAAATAAAAAACGGGAAATAGTGAAATTTACCAACTGTTGATTGCAAATTAAAATCAATTTTCAATTGAAGTTTCCTCTCTTTTTCAAGAATGTGCGAATAATATGTTTGTTGAAAATCAATCTTTTCTGCTTAAGTCCTGATATGGTGTAATTAAAAACATTTTTGACACTAGTCCTTCCTGGTACGTGAAATTTAATGTTAAAATTGCTATTGAAAATATGTATCAGTAATTAGAAACTTTTCAGGATTTTCACCTTCCTGTTTGCACTTTTCTACATACATATCATACATTCATGCAACATTTCATTCACTGGAAAGCTATTCTTTGATTGTGTCTTTCCTGTTGCAAAGGGACTCACTCTATTCCGGAAAAACATTTAATATGATTTATTATTAATTCCATGCAACTCTGAGCCTGCTTTATGCCTTGTTCATGTCCCACTTTCTGATCTTTATTTGCAACATTGTCATCACTCTTATTTAGAATATTGTCAACCTCTGTATCTGAAATTTTAAGAGTAGCAAAAAAGAACCCTTGACATATTTGCATCCTCTCATTACCTTTTACCAAAAAGTAACATCTAGAAAATTTTCTTATGTACTTGCTTTTATTTTGGTATATGCTTTCTGTTTTACATATATCAGGCCTCAAATGTATTAACTGTTAATGCCAATGCTTTTAATATTTCAATAATTTTTATGAATGAAATCTGTCTTCTTCAGTGAAGATGTTTTAGGACATTTTGAACAGTCTTTATAAATAACACTCTTAATTCCTATAACCTTATCACGAGTAGTTCAGCTATGAGGCACACCTACAGCTACTAATTCTTGTGTTCGTTTTTTTTTTTTTTTTTTTTCCTTATAACGATATTAAAATCCTTCTCCCTTTTTCTTTGGTTTTTATTAAAATGGCCAACATTTATTTTATCAACTGCTGATGTATTTAACGAAGAGCTTCTAAGTCTTGCTGAAAAGGGGTTCCATCTTGGAAGGCTCGCATAAGTGTAAAGATTTGGTGACTTAGTCAAAGTTTTATAGGTTTTTGACATACTCATAACCTTTCCATTTCTTCATCTATGGCTCTGCATAGTTTCTCCACCAGATGCAGAAGAATCTTCATGTGCTGCTCTCAGATATAAATGTTGGATCTTCTTCTGAGTCAGACGGAAAATATGCAGCGATAGGAACAGCAAAATGTCCCTGATAATAATAAGGAATCGTCACTTTTATTGAACAGTAATAATGTAGGTTCCATAACAAATTAATAATAATAATAATAATAATAATAATAATAATAATAATAATAATAATAATAATAATAATAATAATAATAATAATAATAATAATAATAATAAAGTCTCTTTCCAATACGCTTGAAGCATCATGTAATGTATAATGGAAGGTCCAATATTTCAAGTAGGTCTGTATCTAGTGTGGTGGAGCAATGATTGCTTCATATATATTTTTGCACCGCGTATGATTATCCGGGCAATACTTTTCCTAATGTTAAGTTCACTAAGAATTTGACCCTAATGTAAGGCATATTAATTTCTATTAAATTCACTCTCTCGTTATCTAATTTATTATGCTTAAAAATCTCATGACGGCACGCACGCAAAACAATCCTAAATCAATATGATGTAATTATTTATTTGATATTGTATCTTGATAACTACTGCTGGTATTTGTTAAGAACCCACTTTTCAACCATATATTGTGGCAATAATTGGTCAATTGTTAACATTTAGGTACTGTACTGTAATATATCAGCAAGGCAAGACGGCAATTTTTATTTATACATCATTAATAATATAATAGCATTAAAAGAAACTCCAGTGTTAACTCCTCATTATGTAGTAAAATGTTAGAGTCAGAAAACACCATCTCCAGTTGAAAATGTTCAAACCAAAAAGAAAGTTAAAGACAGAGAATGTTAAGTTATTTAGTGTTCTCTGAGCCTGAAAGATTATTAACAACAAAAATATTATATCCAAATTTTGTTTAAAGTAATAGATATCAGAATAAAAATTTTGGGGTTGAAAGCACTATCTTTTTTATAACAAAACTGGCTTTAATTGAAAAAGTCTTTTTTCAGAGTTAACGTCTGACTGCAAGTCCTTGAAATGAGGTAAATGGACATACAGAACTGAATACAGGACAAATAATAAACAGCACTTAAGAGTACCATTGCCACTTTTAGAAGGTGAACATAATGTTTTGGATCATCAGGTGCAATTGCATTATGTTGTTGGCATTCAGACACAACCCCTTTAATAATAATAAGCCACTTTTACTTCCAATAAATGTAAGAAACAATATTAAGCAATTTCATTTAATGCATTTAATTCTATAGCAAATTCAAAATATTTGAAATTGCATGGTACCTCATTTAAATTTATTCTAAATTTATAATAATCATTAACTCAATGATCCTTCATACGAAATGAGTGACCAATGTTGTTAAGTCACAGGTTCCTTTGTGGGAGATCTGTAGTTCGATTCCCGCCAAGATCACTCTCCCTTACTGAGTTTTTTCCAGGTTTTCGTCAGTCCTCATGAATGGCATAAGTCAAAAGGGAATCTTAAATTCAGGCTTGCAATGCTTCTTTCTTTTAAATATTCATACGCAATTTAACATTTCATGTCATTTATTATCAGTGTCGAACACAATATTAAAAATGGATGTGAAATGGTATTCAGAAAAGGCAAATCCTTGATACAACAATTACTAATTATATAAGATGCCTTGGTCTTTGAGTAGCAACAGTTACATGTACATAAAATTATATATAGACATAAGCAAACTATTTTATGTACCCGACACAGTCACCACCCGAAAATCAAGATGTTTAATAAAATGTACAAGATCATAGAAACTACTGTCTTGCAATATTTGTTAAGGTTAAAAATCTGTTCTGTTATTACCAATGGACTGATACTAAACCAAAGCTTGACCAGTTTCTGCAGCCAGCATCAACAGTCGTGTGAGGTGGAAAGCACAGATTGTTCAAGTGTCATAAAAATAATGATTTAATTGCTTTTTGCATCTGGGGTTTAAAGGACAGTGTTGATTAGTATCAATTGTATTCAAAGCTTTCCTTCTAGGCAAATTAAAGCAAACTTAAATTTGGCAATTATTTCAAATTTTACTAAAATATATGCCATGACATTTATTAAGTGCATGTTCTGAAACAACAGATCATTCAGAATAATTTAGCTATAAATCTTATTGATGTTCTTATAATATATATTTTATTGATTTTCTGGTCATGTCTATAGACTTCCCACACTCACATGCTACTTTATAAATTGTGTTTTATTGAGGCAATTCCTCAGTATTTTAGCATTGCAAAACATGAGTCCAAAATTGATGGTTGATTCAAATGTGTTTCAATGTCTTTTATTTCATTACACGATGATACACATAGTGATATATTTGATACTAGGCAAAACAGCTTAGAGGGTTTGATGATTAAGTTTGTATGGGGAGTTGTGGTATGTCTGGGATATGCCTTGATATTTTTTTTATCTTTATCCATTGTGATAAGCACTTTGTAGAAGTGTTAAATCTACATTATACTTTCAGGTCTATGTTCTAGTGACATGATGATTGTTCCTATTTTGAGCACGATGATAATAAGATATGGCATTGAGATAAATGTTTGGTGTATTGTCTTTCCATAAACTTAGTGGCCAAGGGATTACGATATTTTGTGAATTACTATGTTGAGGAAGGGTAGTGTACCATTATTTTCTGTCTAGTAGTGAATTTAATATTTCCATTAAATTTATTTAAATTTTATAAAAATAACTGCAGTTTGTGGTACAATAATATTCATAAAATTACATAGTATTATGTATATATTAATTACCTTTCCAAAGAAACGTGCTTTTAGAATATTTACACACTTTAAAAAATAATGATGCAAATGTTTTATAAAAATTTAACCCATTCATAGAAACGATGCACAATTTTTTTTTTCTTCTCCTATTTTATCATTAACCTTGCATTTGGTACACTAATTTCCATTCTATCAATTCAAATTACCCACCTTCGCTCTCCGCACATTTTTGTCATCTTTTTATGAGATTATTACTGACTATGGTTCATTTTGAAAAATCCGGACAAATTCCTGACGAATATTATCTTTGAGTTCTTGTATGGTGTGCATGTTATTCTTGTACATGGCATTTTTTAAATTTAAACCAGAGATAACAATCGCAGGCTCATAAATCGGGAAAGTGAGGGGGCCACAAATCGCTACTTATAACTCTGTCTTGTGGAAGCACATTGTGAATTACTCTCATGGAATTATTCGCGTTGGGAAAAGTGGCAGGGTCTTATTGAAAAAAATGCATATTCACCTTCATTGTCAGTTAATTATCTGAAAAATTGTGTTAGAATATTATTCACATAAGTAACAGAATAAACTGTATGCTAAAAAAAAAAAAAAAAATGATCACATGGTTCTATCACCACTGAGTTAACACATATGAATGGTATATAAAGACAGGCTATGCAGTTTTAAATGCACGAGGGATAAGACACTTTATGTGTATTGAGCGAAACGGCATGAGATAGAAACTATGAACTTTTTTTTACATTTGTATCAACATCCGCAAGTTATAATCCCCAATAACTAACGGAAGTTACGTAAACGCATGATCAAAATACTGTAAAAAATTAACAAAAGGAATATAAATGAATATTTATTATTATTGAAATTCACATTATTATTGAAATGTTTTAATAAAACAAAAATCAGGCCGTTTATATTTTACTATAGAGTCCTTTGACGAGTTATTTGAACATTGTTTTAAATTATCTCATACATATGTTACTCATAAAACTGTATCGCTTACATCATTAACTAGATCAAATAACACATTTAGTCATGTTGCAACAAATGCGGGATAGAAGAATAAGTTGATATAGAGAAAAAGGAAATTTAAAACAAAAGTTAATATAAACTTGAATTATTTGCTTTTACTGAAGATGAATAGCGTTCTGTCCCGAACACTCTTCCGGAGATTGTAGCCTTGTAGTTCTTTTTTCTTTTTTCTTTTTCAACATATTCACTTGTAAATCAATACATTTAGTCCAACAACTTTCCAATATTTTAATACCTTCAGTAAAATAACATTTGTTCATTTGTGAAAAATAAGCGCCTGTCTCAGCTTCAACCTCATCATTTGATGTAAATCTTCGTCCAGCCACTGGGCACAAAAGTAGTCACTTGGACCTAAATCCGGCGAGCAGTTTTTGTCATTTGTTCGGCGACTTCTCAGTCTAAGTTTACGACCATATCACATTTATTTTCCCTTCTTTTTCCCCCTTTCGCAGCCTTCTACTTTGTTCTTTGTCGCTTTTGCTTTTTGAACAGTATGCCCCACATTAAAAATAGGGTTATTACGGAGTGGATCTTATGGCGTGCTTTTGAATACATTTTCTTTATATTAGTATGACTGTTTAAAATTTTAGTGATTCATTTGTGCTGAAAAGCTGGTAGTTGCTAAATAGTGATTTTAAAGCTTTAAGTATACCATTATTTAAATTGTTTCCCCCCCCCTTTTTTTTCCTGTTGTCACTTTTGTCATAAATGGAGTCCCAACCTCGACGATACTAACGATGGAAAGATTTTCTCTTTTCTGTTTAAATTTTATTACCACTATGTTAACGTTCCAGCAGGCAATGCGTATTGTGACATCGGTAGACCGGGGTGTGGCAGACATGGACAACTACTTCTAAGGTGTGTTCCAGCCGCCATCACTTCTGAAGGCAGCCGTTTCTTATCTCACTATGGCAAGCGTTTCCTAATAAGACTAATTACATATCTGGCACATTAGCACTCTTGGCCACTCGTTGTCCTATTTCTCGGCTACAATCTTTCAAAAAATGGATTGGGCTTAATTGAAATTTAAGTTGCACAGACCTCTGGAGCAGATAATTTAAGCTTTCATATGTTGCTACGCCTGCTACCGAGCCTGATGACTAAACTTGAAGGCGGTTTAGAAGTTTTGGAACAGACTTCGGGTGTAGAGTTGTGAAGTGTTAATAAGGCAATACAAACACATAAACTGTGATAAACAGTGCTTTGATTCCTTAGTGTCTTGTGTGCATATTGTTCTATCACCAGTATTCTTTTTAGAAGTCGGTGTTGTAGTTGTACGTGCTATTTGAAACAGGTATGTATGTACAAGGTAAACAAAGGAATATATTGTAATTTCTATCAACACAGGCAAAAGTCCTCCAATCGTTCAGGACTATGAGAAATACTCCTAAATTATTGCCGAATTGCAGTGTTGTGAATGTTCTCATGCCCATCATTCCCCGTTAAACGACTGCAGCAGTAAAGTCATTGGCAATGCAGCATTGCTGTATTGAATTCTACGATAACGGTGGTTGAACCAGAAATGTTACATTTCACAGTACGTAGCTGCAGTTATGAAATCACCAGCAAAAGTAAATGTCAACATATATCCATGAAACTGGCATGGTGGCACAAGATCATTTTGTCTTGCCTGTAATTGCAATGACAGGTCATTAGAGAATAAGCATACACCCCATTTTAATTATTCAATGAAGAAGAAATACAAATATCACTACTGTATTGGGTAATGTATGAGAATAGGTTGCCTTATTAGTTTTTTTATATATTGACGCTTCCTACCCAGTTCACACACATTTAAAGTTATAAAAACTTAACCATAAAGTGAGGGTACACATTATAACAGCAAGTTTAATTACAGGAGAATGAGTGCAGATATTATTATAATTTGGAGTTCATGGTCGCAATTATCCAGTGGTAAACTTAGATTTTGGATCATGAATGTAGCAAATTTAAGGCAGTTTTGTTATAGCAAACCTGTAATTTAACATAAGCGGATAAATCTAACATAGGGGTTAAATTTAAGATTGCACATTTGCAAACCAACAATCTTAAAATGTAACCACTAATTTAGGTTTAAGTTAACGAGTTTCAATCACATACCTTGCTTGAATAAGCTGGTGGGAAGGAATGTCCTTGTTCCTTTGTATAGTAGTTATGTAACAGCAACAACAGAAAAATAATGAACATAAAGTGATTATACAGAGTTGGGAAATAATGGAATGCATAGATATAAATGGTACATTTTACAGAAAATAAAGGAATTTAAATTACCAGACGAGAAATAAACATTTGCAAGGTGTGTAGAAAATTAACTAAGGAGCATAAGATGAGTGTAGTAACAGTTAATAATGGAAGAATACCATGTGCTCTTAATGCAAAATGAAAATAAAAACCCTAGGGGGAAAAGGAAGTAGTAATGTTTAAAGTAGTAAAACTGTTGTGTAAAATCAGAGTTTGTTTAGGGAGATATTATAAAAGTTGTGAAATGACCATTCCTGGATGGAGTTTCTGAACACTAATAACACTGATAAACTTTCGCACAGCTATAAGTGCTAAATAAGCACATTGATATCCATGATTCCAAGAAATTAACTGGTTGTGGCATCTTATGATAATTTGCATTATTTTTCAGAGTTGCCAGCAGTTATATAATTTTTCTATATACAATTTGGTACATTGAAATGGAATTGTAGAAATAGGCATATTAAAGAACTGTTAAGTCAGCCAATACTACTCATTAACTTAAACCAACCTAGGGAATACATTTTAAGGTTGTAATGGATTGCACAAGCAAAAATATAACCTATAGGTTAGGTTTCATTTTCGCAAGTATCCATGTAATAGTGATTATTTACTTGGGTGTTTGCTTAAGTTTGGTTAAAAAAAATTGCCCTAATTCAACTTTACCCCTCTTTTTGTGCAGTGCTATTTAGTGCATTATTTTAATGTTGTTAACAACCATGACATATAAATATTGTACTTACGAAGCTGTTGACAATGGAGTGGTAATATTACCTAAACTTAGGTATTTATTTTTTTACAATAAACTTCACTTACTTACGTAAAAGTATGATGCATTTCAGGAGAATATCTCCCATCTTCAGTTGCTCACTGAACCACTGTTACTCGAAATGATGGCTAGACAACCGGATGTTCCTGTGGTAGCCTCTGTTGGTTGAAGTAGGACGTTGCTGAGTTCATCCATAGGAGGAAACTCGAAATTCATTAGATTTTCTCTATTTTCTAATATGAAATTTTTTTCCCAAGTGAATAACTCCAATGGGTTGTAAAGATGTTTCAACAGTTTAATTCCCAGTTTTATTTCATGGTTTTTGGTCCAAAAGTGAGCTACTGCTGCTGATTTATCCACCTGTTTGAACTGAATATTCCTAATTTGTTCTTTCCTCCGAATTTCCAAATTTCTTTTTGTTTTGCCTATGTAGCTCTGTTCATAACCTGCACATTTTATTATGTAAATTCCTGATTTCTGTTCTGTTGGTATGGAGTTTTTTACTGTGCAACCTAATAAATTTTTGATGTTGTATCTGTTCTTTGAGGCTAACATTATCCCATGTTCTTTGAAAATTTTCTTGAGCTTGTTGTGTTAAATTGGATTGTAGGTGAAACTTTTGAATTTGTATTCTTCTTTTGTGTTTTTCAGTGTGGAAACTTCCCCTATCCCTTTTTGTCTTTTAGATTTATTGATAATTTTTATCCCTGTGTCTTTGTTGAAACCATTGATTATAGCTATCTTTATTATTTGTTTGTATTCTATTTTTATTCTGTTTCTGTGAGTGGAATATTCATCAATCTGTGTGCCAAACTGTGAAAAACTGCATATTTATGTGGAATGGGGTTATAACTCTCATTTTTATGTAGTTTTCTGTGTGTGTTTCTTTTCTGTAAATTCCAAATTCAAACAATCTTCATTTCTTATAATTTTTAAATCTAGAAATGGTAGCCAGAAACTCCCACATTTGTATGATAGATGTAAATCACCTAGGTAGAGATAATTTTACTGTACATGGCCTACACTTGAATTCTATAGGCAAAAAGCAGCTTTTGCTCCTTATTGCTGACAGAATCAAGGGTAAGATTCCTGTTGTTATAAATAGTTCAAGGTCCCGTTTTTTAGGATAAAAACACCTGATCCAGGCCAGAAATTCACCAAGTCAAACTTAATAATAGTTCATGTTAAATCAAATGACAATCGTATCTATGATCATGATAGCACAGAAAATTAAGTAAAATTGAAGTGTATTCAACTAGCAATAAAAAATCTCTGTATATTTCATCAAAACATTAGAGGACTTAGAAGCAAAACAGATGAATTATTAAACACCTTAACTTGCGACAATATAAAATCACGTATTATCTGCCTATCTGAACATCATTTGAAACAACAGGAATTATCACAATTGTCATTACATGGTTATTGTCTGGGAGCAGGAGCTTCAAGGAAAAAACTAAATAATGGAGGCGTTTGCATTTATGTCAGGCAGGATGTACCATATAAAACATTAGATGTTATCAAAATTTAATTCAGAACAGGACATTGAATTATGCACAATCCAATTGAATAGCAACAATACAAAAAAAAATTGTAATAGCTATTTACCGCTCGCCATTAGGAAACTTTGAAACTTTCTTGATGAAGCTTGAAGATACCTTAAACATTTTATTTAAGTCTAAGCATGAAATAATTATATGGGGACATAAATATTGATTACTTAATGCCAAGTGTAAGAATGTATCGACTGAATTCCCTTCTAACTGCATATGGTTCATACAATAACTTTCCCACCAGGATTGCTAAAAGCTCTAGCACAGCAATAGATAATATATTTGCAAATTCAGACAAACTGTTATTATATTCTGTTTCTTCATTGATCAATGGTCTCTCTGATCATGATGCTCAAGTAATAATGAAAAAAAATTCTACAATAAAACTCAAAGAATGTTATAGATATATAAAATACAGAGCTATTAATGATGCTAACCTCAGTAAAATGGCAGAGACACTTTGACAAGAATCATGGATTAATGTTTTCAGTGCAAATGATGTTAATAGTAAATGCAACAATTTTAAAAATTTTTAAATTGCATTTTGAAGCATATTTCCCACTAAAAATTAAAAAAAGAAGTTATAATATAAGCAGGGAATGGTTAACCCAAAGAATTAAAAAATCTTCTGAACATAAAAGACAATTATATAAAGAGCAAAAGCTCAGTAAAGACCCTAAATTAAAAATACATTTTAGAAAGTATTGTAAGATACTAAGGAAAGTCATAAAAGCAGCGAAAGGCCTCCATTACCAAACACTTATCAATTAGTCAAAAAACAAATTAAAAACTACTTGGAATATAATAGAACAAGAAACAGGCAAAAATTTGCAACAAGATGATGCAATAATCTTAAAATTAACAACCAAGAGATACAACACGTGCCGACGTAGCAAATGTATCTAATGAATTCTTTCTTAATGTAACAAAAAATTTAAATTTATATTCTGGTGGTAAAAGAGATGCTTTAAAAATTTTACAATTATCAACTCCCCATCATAATAATGAATTCAAACCAGGTATCACTACCCCACTAGAAATGAATAATATTAGAAAACTAAAATCAAAAAACTCTTCTGGGTACAATGAGATCAACAGTAAAGTCATAAAGGCCCGTGCAAAGGAAATTAGTACCCCCTCTTAGTCACTTGTGTAATGAATCTTTAACATTGGGTGTATTTCCTGAGAGGCTAAAATACTCAATAGTGAGGCCTCTGTACAAAAAGGGAGAAAAGATAATGTCTCTAATTATAGACCTATAGCTATTTCACCTACATTTTCAAAGGTGTTTGAGAAAGAAATGTACAATAGGCTTTACCATTACCTTGAAAGTAACAATATTCTAGTTAGTGATCAGTTTGGCTTTAGAAAAGGAATTTCAACAGAAAGTGCAATCTATAAACTCACTAATGAAATTTTAACTGCATTTAATGAAAGAGCACATGTAGGAGGAATATCTTGTGACTTAGCTAAGGCTTTTGATTGTGTCAATCATGAAATTTTGATAGATGAATTAGCTTTCTATGGAATAAAAAACCAATATTTAAAATGGTTTATATCCTACCTTGACAAAAGGAAACAAAAAGTAGTGATAAATTGTCCCTTCAATAATAAAAACAATGCATCAGAGTGGGGAATGATTTACCATGGAGTGCCTCAAGGATCTGTTCTGGGTCCTCTTCTTTTTCTGATATGTATAAATGACCTCTCCTTATCTATCCAAGATGTAGGAAATACTGTTCTATTTGCAGATGATGCAAGCATATTGATAAATGGAAAGAGCCGTAATGATTGTGCCATTAAATTAAATTTGATTCTTGGTTCATTGTGTGTATGGTTCAAAGCAAACAAATTGTCTCTAAATCTAGATAAAACAAATGTTATGAAATTCATTACTCACAGATCTCCAGATCCACAATTACAGATAGGGTATTATAACAGAGTACTTTCACAAACCAAATATATTAAATTCCTTGGTTTAATAATTGATAACCATCTGAATTGGAAAGATCACATTGATCTTATTACACCTAAACTCAGCAGTGCATGCTATGCAACACGTGCAATAGTAATGTTGGAGTAAATTAAGACTTTAAAACTAGTTTTTATGCTTATTTCAACTTAATAATAAAGTAAGTTGAATATTTTGGGGAAATTCCGTTAAAAGTGAACATGTGTTCCTGTTACAGAAAAAAGTCATATGAATAATCGCTGGTACACATAGCAGACATTCATGCAGAAGCCTCTTTAGGAAATTTGAAATTTTAACTCTTCCTTGTGAATATATTTTATCCCTCATGAACTTTTATATAAAAAATACAAAAATTTGTCCAAAATCAAAATATACATGACAAGAATACTAGACAAAAAGCAAATCTACATCGTCCAATTTCAGTACTTTCATGCCATCAAAAAGGTGTTTATTATAGGTGCACTTTAGTATACAATGCTCTTCCCTCTAGCCTAAAAAAATTAATAAACAATGAGAATTCCTTTAAATCTGCTCTTAGAATATATCGATGTATAAAGGCCTATTATTCTGTAAAGGAATATATGAGTGACAATATTATACTGCACAACATATCAATGTATATGTAAGTATGTATATAATGAAATTTGTATGATTAAGTGACTTGTCTGTTTTTGTTGTTGGTTGAGTTGTTCTGTGTTCTTTTTTATTTGTAATGTAATTATTTATGTAGATGCAGACAAATTTTTATAAATACAGATTGAAAGCTACTGTGGTAATTGTATATGACAAGTTCAATGTTCGTAGGTCTCTGTGGCTGCTCCATGAACTCACTGAATGCTCCGAGAACTAACTAACTAGCCACCCATTTCTTTCTTCTTCTGTAGTAAATTTTATCGATTCATGTTACAAATTAAGAAGTTTCATTTCATCTATTGAGTGTTTCTTCGGTATTATTGCAAAAAATGTCATTCACATACCTATACCATGACTTGAAAATTAAAGGGAAGACTTTTGTGATGTGTATTTCAAATGAGCTCATGAATAACTCTGCTAGAAAAGGTGACAAAGGGTTAGGTCTGAAACTTGTCGGTAATATTTTTTGTTGAAGCTCAAGTAATTTTGTTTAATGCAAATATTAGTAAGTTTTAATAAGTCTTCTATTTCTTCTGTTTTTAAATTTATTGATGTTAACCATTTCTTTAGTATAAGCATAAGTTTCTCTATAGGTATGCTCGGGAATAAGGCTCAAGTTTTTAGGCTTTTGTTTAGGAGATTGATTTCATTTTCGGAAAATGCGGCTCTCGAAAGATTAACTACTTTATGTGTTGTGTATGCTTGTGAGGGTGGAACCATTTTTATTTGATGTTTTTGTAAGTCCTGGAGATTCCTTTTTAATTTTCGGTTTTTGTTTTTCATTTGCATACATTAATTTTGATGTAGATGGTGGTGTAAATTTTCCCCATAAGTGAAATCCTAGTTTTTTCGTTAGTTTTAAATAGAGATGGTAAATATCTATGTCTATTTCATGTAGATTTTTATACTGTAAGTTCTTTTCAATTACTTTTGTTTCTGCTGCCTTCTGGTGTATGGTATTGTAGATTTTAATGGTTTTTCTCATGAATATAGGTGTGACTTTTCTTTTCAGACATGATTTCAGGAAGTTAAGTTGGCTGTAATGTGTCTTTTTCTGATTTGTAATTTTATATATGCTTTAATCTCCCATTTTTTATTGCTAAGTTTTACGTTATAAATTGTGCAATTGTCCGTGTCTGTATTTGCCATTTTTTCTAACCAAAGGGTGTTCAATTCTGCTTCTAGACTTGTTTTTCTTGAATATAAATATTGTACTGACGAAGCTGTTGACAATGGAGTGGTAATATAACCTAAAATTAGGTATCCATTTTTTACACTAAACTCCACTTACGTAAAAGTAAGACGTGTTTCGGGAGAATCTTTCCTATCTTCAGTTGCTCACTGAACCACCGTTAATTGAAACGATGGCTAGACAACTGGATGTTCCTGTGGTGGCCTCTGTTGGTTGAAGTAGGAAGTTGCTAAGTTCATCCATAGGAGCAAACTCGAAATTTATTAGGTTTTCTCTATTTTTTAATATGAAATTTTTTTCCCAAGTGGATAACTCCAATGGGTTGTGAAGATATTTCAGCAGTTTAATTCCCAGTTTTATTTCAAGATTTTTGGTCCAAAAGTGAGATGCTACTGCTGATTTATCCACCTGTTTAAACCAAATATTCCTAAAATGTTCTTTCTTCCGAATTTACAAACTTAATTTTGTTTTGCCTATGTAGCTCTGTTCAAAATCTGCACATTTTATTACTAAATTCCTGATTTCTGTTCTGTTGGTATGCAGTCTTTTACTGTGCAACCTAATAAATACTTGATATTGTACCTGTTCTTTGGGACTAACATTATCCTATATTCTTTGAAGATTTTCTTGAACTTGTTGTGTTAAATTGGATGGTAGGTGAAACTTTTGAATTTGAATTCTTCTTTTGTGTTTTTCAGTGTGGAAATTTCCCTTATCTGTTTTTGTCTTTTAGATTTATTGATAATTTTTATCAATGTCTTTGTTAAAACCATTGATTATAGCTGTCTTTATTATTTGTTTGTATTCTATTTTGTACTTTGCTTATGTGAGTGGAATATTCATCAATCTGTGTGCCAAACTGTGAAAAACTTCATATTTATGTGGAATGGGGTTATAACTCATTTTTTATGTATCACCAACATCATCACACCACACTGCCATTTCTTCTTGGTTCAATTTCAACAATAAAAGTTTGCACATTTTTGCAAAATAGTGGGTAGGTGGGATTGCTTTGGACACATTAACATCCTTTTGTTTACTACTGCACTTTTATGTAACTTTTTGCAACATAATGTCAAATTTGGGGTTTTATGGAAGTTGTATAGAAATTCACTCACAAAATGAGAGGGTGAAGGATATGGAGGGAAATTAATAGCTAGTAGCTGCAAGATCAACAAATAGTGCTCCAAGAACACAGTAATTACTTTTGAGATCATCTTGATTTTTACTATTTTCCATAAATGTTTTGCTTCTGTTTGAAAAAAGTGTTTTTATATGTTATGTTCCTGTTTTAGTGTAGTTAGGTATATTGCTCCTTAACCAAATCTAAGTTGGTGCAAAAAATCTGGTTTTGGCAGATATTTTTCAGAGTATATGTTTAAGACAAATTTCTTTATGCTGCAGTTTTATCATAACAATTAAGAGAGTCACATTAGTATGTGCTCTTAGAAAGCAGTTTGTGTACTTCATACCTAACTTAAGCTAAACTAACATTCCCTATTAAAGGGCCATCATCTAACTTAAACATTTAACCCCTAGGTTAGGTTTAAGTTGACAAGTTGCATTAGTGGACTTCATGGTATACTCAAGATTTCATACAGATCTGGGTTAGAACAAGGCAAAAAAATATTGATGCTTGCTTTAAGACTGAGCTTTGTATAATTGGAAGATTATTGTGACACATTGGAAATATCAATGTATTTTCTAAAGGGTATCCCTGGATCACTATTTTCATGTAGTCATTAGCCTCCCCAGAGTCCCTTCCCACCTGGAATTTGTGTGAATTGCTAATTCCTCACACCATTCCTGTTACCAATCAGAAAATGCAGTAGATTATACTATTTCTGCTGCTAGATTGCACTGTTTCTTCTCTGCTACTACTAAACAGTTTTGGCACTATCATAACTCTCATGCCACTGATGTATCTGCCAAGATTAAAATACCATGAACTCCACTAATGAAACTTGTTAACTTCAAAAATTTACCCAAACTTTTTATGAGAGGACATAGTTTAAATATTGCCTTATTGCCTTAATTGCAGAGATAAACCTCTGTAGCATGAATTAGCATCCAGCCAATCCTCCTGATGGAATTTTCCCTTAAATTTACAGCTTGTTGCAAAAATTATCTGAACAAATTAATATAGGCAACAGAGAACACTAAGGAGATTATTTTGGATAGGAATGTATGTTCACTGAAGGCAGCTGTTGGGGCTATAGGATATATTTGAAGTTGATGTTTGGGGATTACATACAAAATAGAAACACTGTGTAACACATTTATTTACTTATTCTTAAAGTACTCAAAGCATCAGTGCATGCATTATAGCATGAGAGCATTGATTTTTGTACTGATTCAAAGATTCCTGGCATATCATGAATGATACTATTGGCTATACTGAGCTGATAATTGTTATTGTCTCACAAGTTCACTCTCTAGGTTCTGTAGTGGTGCAGCCCCATTTTCTGATTTACTCAGATGAGTGTGGGTAGATTTAGTCAGCACAGTTTGTATTTATGAGTAGAAGAAAATTCATGTGCCACATGACTTCATGCTTATTAATAATACCTTGCTGTCACTATGTGGGCATACATTCTGACTGTTCACCTCAGTAAGCAGATTTATTTCATTTACCACAGACACATATTATCAGAATTGCTGGATTGTATTGTTGGATATTCAAAGAACAATATGGTTCCCAATATGATAGGGTGTAAGCACAAGTGCTTCAAAGGATCATTTGGCAGCTGATGGATAAGCAGTGATGGCCACTATGATTGCCTAATCTCACATGCAAAATATTGTATAGCAAATGGAAATACTCATGAAATTCTAAGAGTTTGAACCTCTACCAATCAATACTCCAATCCTGTAATACATGAATTGATGCTGGTTGCACCTTCATATCATTAATTGCATGGCAGTTTTTATCTTTTTACATCATCCCAACAAACTATTCTGAAAACATCTAGTTCCAATAGCTGACTTAAGCAAACATTTGTATCCAAAATAAATGCACCTTGGTGTTCTCTATCTTCTGTATCAATTTGTACTGATGATTTTGCAACAGTCTGTGTACTCAGTGAACAAGAAATTCAAAATGTTAACATTTTTTGCTATTGGGGCATAACCTTAAATATGAGTGGGAAATAGAATAAGCATTTATCTGTTATTAATTATAAATCAAGAGGTCAGCTAAATTAGTTACTACTAGAGAGGATATACAATGCTATGATTAAGTCATTCTGCCACATGAAGGTGAGATATGGGACTGGGGAAGAACTGGACATGTAAATAAAATTCAAGTATATTTTTGGAAAAGGGTTCTCAGGCTGTCCAAAGAAACATCAAACTGTGGGGTCATAAAGGATGTTGATTGCTATGAAGATATGGTTAATAGTAAAACAAGGATAGTGAAATAATGTGCAGGGAGACCAATATGCACTTTGCGCTAAATGCTATAAACACCAGGTACAAAATAGAACAGCAATGTTTTGGGCTGCATAGGTGGAAAAGAGGACTTGGAGGAATTGACCTAGGTTCAATATGGCAATGGGGTAATAAAATAAATAAAAGTGTATGTAAGAAGGCTTGAAAAATTTATCTTATGGGTTTTAATTTTAAATGTTTAGGGGCATTCCATGCTGGGGTTTGCAAAATTCCTGCTTCCTGTGCAAGTTTGATCAGAAATTTCTTTGTATTTCATTCTAAGTTTTCTCTCATGTCACTGAGTTTTTCCTTAGTAATACATGGAGTCTTACTTTTGATTTCTTATCAATAACAGATCCCGTTTGCCTAAATCTATTCATAAACTTACAAACAGTTTCTCTGTGAGGCACACAAACAGCAGGGAATTGGTCAATGAATCACTGCCTCACTTCTCTACAAGAATTTGTTGTCACAGGGAAATCATACATGAAGATTCTGTGTGCTAAAGTATAAGGAAATTTTTAGCTTTATAATAGCACTAACACGCCATTAACACTGAAACACATGTCCTCACAATGTTTCAATTTCTGTACAGATCAAAGTCTTTGCATCAACTGATTAGCCAGAACTCAGATAGGAAGGAAAGTGGAGAGGGGAACAGAACCGGTTAGAAACAGTGCATGGTATGGAAATCCCCATTAAGCTGGCCATGTGAAGGCTCTGTATTAGAAAGTGGAAGAAATAAGTAAAACGCAGTGAGTTTTCTTTAAGTTGTCTCTTCTATCTGCCTGTGAAATTACTGGTTACTAAACCCACTGTCCTGGCAGATAAATCAAACATGGTATTACTGTTTCAAAAACTCTAATACTATCAGACAGAAGAAATATTAAATCTCCTATATATAGCTTGGTGCAAAGGTATGTTGTTATTTGCTAGGCAAAGGAAAAGTTTATTTTTGTCAGGGAAAATGGTAATTAAAAGACAATTTGTTGACTACAAGCATTCAGAAGTTCTGAAAACATTAATGAATAGTCCATTTTTGTTTAATATGATACTGTAGCATGTTAGTATCTAGAAGCAGTGAAGAAATGTGTAAAATTGATATCCTAACATATGCTGAAGTTAAACCTATTTAAGAACAAGGTAGTATGCAATTTGGCCCTTGAAAATTTCACAGCCTAGTTTGGAAAAGTTAGTGAATATTCCATAAGAATATTACCAGAGTAAAAAGAAAGTCATAGTAGAAAGCAAGCATAACTTTAGTTTTATTTAAAAGTTTAAAGTAACAGATGGTGAACAATTGTGTGATATATAATGATGAGAAAAATTTGCCATAGCTTGTTATGTTTTTAAACTCATAATTTTGAATGTCGTACCTCTTTTTCTTTAAATGCAACATGTAGGTTGATCAAACATCACAGATATTTTGGACTTAAAAATAAGTGGTTAGGTTAACCTCAGCTGATGTGCTAGCTTAATGTGCAAACAAGGCTTTTAATACATTGCCCCATCATAGTTGTGACAGGACAGTGACATTAAAATAAGTGGGGTTATGTAATCTGTTGTGTAATATTATGTGTCAGGATTCTTTCTTATTGATACTGGCTTAGTAGCCAGTTTAGCTTTAACAAAAGTATGGTGTTTTATGTTCTGAGTAGAATAGTTGTAAAGGACATGTATAATAAATGAGAACTGTATCAAAATTAGCATTTTTATTCTTTAGTGTAATCCTTTTAGGTTTTATCCTTTAGTACACACTTTGTAATTATATATCTCACATTTTTTCCCACACTTTTCACAGGGCTTATGCCACTTTTTCTTTTTATCATGAAATCCATTTGCCACTAAATCTATGAACATACACCTCATCTTGGAAGGTAGATACAGTCTATCTTTGGTCGCATAGCACTTGTTTTTGGAAAACCTGGTCAATCTGTGCTTTTCCTCCATCTTATTCTTAATATTTCCTGAGAGCTGCTCATCAGGAGGTAGCAGGTACTTCAGCTTCAGATTCTTGAGGTAGGAAATCTTAGCCATGTTGTACACTAGCCTGGATAAACAAAGTATACCTGCTTAAGGTATTTGCCTTCAATTTTTCTAGGTTTACTAGTTTAGGTAATTCCAAGTCAACTATATATATATTGCATGTGGGTAGATCTTCACCTCTAACAACTTTGCTGTTTCTAGTAACAGCAGAACAAAGAGCTAGATATTGCTTGTGTTTCTGACTGCTGCTAATCTCTGTGCTTTATGCAGTGAGAAACATCCTCAGGACATATACAAAGTGATACCCAGGTACTTAAAGTGGTTGTGTCTACACTGAAAAGCACAAAAGAAGAGTACAAGCTCAAAAGTTTCACCTACCATCCAATTTACCACAACAAGTTCAAGAAAATCTTCAAAGAACATGAGATAATGTTAGCCCCAAAGAACAGATACAACATCAAGAATGTATTAGGTTGCAGAGTTAGAGACTCCATATCAACAGAACGGAAATCAGGAATTTACAAAATAAAATGCGCAGATTGTGAGCAGAGCTACATAGGCCAATCAAAGAGAAATTTGGAAATTCGGAGGAAAGAACATTTTAGGAATATTCGATTTAAGCAGGTGAATAAATCAGCAGTAGCAGCCGACTTTGGGACCAAAAACCATGAAATAAAACCGGGAATTAAACTGCTGAAACATCTTCACAACCCATTAGAGTTATCCACTTGGGGAAAATATTTTATATTAAAAAATAGAGAAAACCTAATAATTTTTGAGATTCCTCCTATGGATGAACTCAGCAATTTCCTACTTCAGCCAACAGAGGCCACCACAGAAACATCCGGGTGTCCAGTCATCGTTTCCAGTAATGGTGGTTCGGTGAGCAACTGATTTTCCAGAAACATGTCTTACTTTTATGTAAGTAAGTGGAGTTTAGTGTAAAAAAAAAATGAATACCTAAGTTTAGAATATTTACCACTCCATTGTCAACAGCTTCGTAAGTACAATATTTGTTTCCATTATGTTAGCGAATAGATATGGGCCGATTACACAGTTGGAAACAATGCCAACCCATATGTAGATGCCAAATTGCTGTTGGTAGTTCTTCAGAGTGCCAAGGGGAGGCTTGCCATTTCAAAATCATCAACAATTACCTTTAAACAATAACATGCTCTTAAACTATCAGCACAGTGTTGCTAGTGAACTAAAACAACGAGATAACTATAATGCATTAATGCATAGACAAAGCGTAAAAAATGACTATACCATTACATATAATACATATACTTCCTTTGCATCAACTGTTAATATAGGAGATCCCTAAGGTTTAATTCTAGCGCTCTGCTGTTCCTAATACTAGTATAATAAATGACTTGCCTAACCAAATCGCAACATGTTACTTCACTCTGTTGACACTAATATCTCCATTGATAATAGCAGCAAGAAAGAAATTGAATTGAATATTACCACAGCTGAGAAAATGTGCAGAACTGGCTCTTACAAAACAAATTATTATTAATAAAGAAAAAAAAACACTGACAATGTCCTTTGGATATCTAATAAATAAAAATGTTTATAAACCCGAAATAAAGCTATAAATAACAGAAATAGCACTAAATTCATAAGAATGTGGATGGATGAACATTTAATATTGTTTATTCATCTGAAAAAATTGGCCCAAAGTTAAGTAAAGTATGTTTTGCCTTTGGGGAAAGAGAAAGTTTTACTGTCTTGAGAAGCCTGTGCTTTATTTATTTCCATAGCATATGGAAGTTTGGGATTATATTATGGGGGAATAAAGCAAATCTTGTATCCAAATTAAAAAAGGGGGGGGGGCTATTTAGAGTAATCGTGTATAAGCAGAAAGGGGAAGCTTGCAAACCTTTTTTAAGGCACTTAAGGATATAAACACTTGCCATATGTTTATATTCTAGAAACATTGACATACGTAAAGAAAAACCTAACAGACTTGCAATGCAACATAGGCAAACATAATTAATATATGAGAAACAATGATCACCTGAGCATCAAGCTGTGTGAAGAGAAGATAATGTATAATGCAAACTGTACAATAGACTACCTCAAGAAGTTAAAACGGTCTGTTCAATAGTTATAATCAGACATACATTTCAATCATTCATACATGAAAACTGCTTTTACTCCTTGGATGAGTATTTTAGATGTAATTTAAACTGTGTGTAGATTACAAATGCCTATCATTGGATAAACCTGCACTGTAATATTTTACTTATAAGTATTTATATCTAGACTGCAAAATTGTATTTTACATGATTATTTTGTGTATTTATTTTATCATATAGATATGCAGGATGAATAAATTTAATGGAATTGAACTTAACTCACTTGTGGCAGAACTTGTAAGTTAATATATGAAGACAGTTTAAGATATCTTAGTAAATGTAGATTGAATGCTACTGTGGTATTTGTATATAACAAGTTCTATGTTCGTAGGTCTCTGTGACTGCTCCGCAAACTCACTGAATGCTCCATGAACTAAACTAAACCAGTGCAATGCTGCATTCTATCAATTAATGTGAAAATTTTACCATTTGAATATGCACCAGTCTGAATTATTTTGGTTTAGTGAAACTCCACTGTATATTGGTGTTCTGTAGATGTAAGAATGTCCTACTCCACTACAGTAGAACATAAATAAGGAAGGGACGAAGAGAACAAAAAAGAAACAGCATATGTATTAATAATAAAAGTGCTTGATATAATCTCTACAGTTGTTCATATTTTTAAAACTTTTAGAATGATTAATTTCCTCTCCTGTATAGGGCTATTTTTCTATATTTTATAAATTTTTTCCAGTTTTAAGGGTAAAATTTCAGTACAATAATACTAGTTCAAAACTATTCAATAGCTCTGTACAAGATATGCAACATATATGGGGGCTCCAGGCTTATCTTGGTATCCTAGTTTGCATCCAAAGTACAGACTGTAGGCTAGGGTGTACCTTTTTTTTTTTTTTTCTTTTTATTTAAAGAATTCAAATCGATAATAGGATTAAAAAGTTGCTTAAAGATCTCTTTGTTATGTGTACAAAATTTAGAGATCCTAAATAACATTTTGACCAAAGTGTAATCACTAGGAAATTTTAACAATTTGAGTGTATGTCTGTTTTATCGCAGCTGTTTGCTTGATGTAGTCTGTGGATTCAGACTGTATTATATAACTGATATGCATTCATACAACACATGTTAAGAGGCTTCATCAATTCAGAACTCGACGCGGCAATGACTGCTTTTGATTTACATCCAACCCATCCACCTATTGTTGTTACTTTAATATTAATTCAAACAATACTCTGAATGATCAATTTCGTGATTGATTTCTTTTTCTCAAGCCAAAGAATTCACTTTTTTTTCCTCATATGTTGTAGACAGTGTCATTCTTGCATTGAGTTTCCACTGTATGCATCTCTTTACCCCCATGTACAGATAATGCAGCATCACTTACAGCTTTAACAAGTTTCTGAACAACAGCTTGAGTATGGCATGAAAATGCAGGAATCTCTCTGCCTGAAATAGATGTGTTCTTCAGGAATTTCTGAAACTTGCATTTTTTGACGCGGCTTAAAGCTAGAGGTTCTGTCTCCATATTCTCTTTCCAATCAATCAAATCTACATAGCATGTAGATGAGAAATTTAGTTTCTGGTTTTGGAAGTTGTAATTTTCTTAGGATTACTTTCAACTGTTTTCAGAGCTCTTGCCTAAATAATTTATTCTACTGCTAGCAATCTCATATTTTGGCTGTTATCACTTGGTATAGCCAACACCATATTTTTTGAATGACAATAAAAGGCATTTCCTGATATTACACTATGAACTATATCTCTGTAATTATCACTCAAAAATCTGGATAGACTAATATCTAAGAAAATTTATCTGGAACCATCTTTTC
Organism: Metallyticus violacea; assembly: GCA_030762175.1. Lineage (NCBI taxonomy): Eukaryota > Metazoa > Arthropoda > Insecta > Mantodea > Metallyticidae > Metallyticus > Metallyticus violacea. Next base: position 360,034,401 of record CM060846.1, on the reverse strand, counting down.
AATGGGGATTTTATTTTATCTCAAACCACAAAGAAACATAAACCTTCACAACAAATTCTGTCAAAGTTTTAAGTGCCTCAGATGGTTTTTCTGTAGAAATGTAGGGACATAGTAATCTGGATGCTGTTGTTAGCCAGCATCATGACTTGGCTTTCCTGATTTCTTATTTTGATTCATATTTTCCAGTGACTATAGCTCAGGTAATTTCCAGTAGATATTCCATCAGAACTAAGATCTTTAATAGTTATATCAGGCAGTTCTGGATATATTTTATCAAATTTTGTGACATGCTGATCTTCACTGGACCTCCCTCCAATAGTCCTGAAAAAATCGATAGTCCTGTAATGCACCTGTCTATATTTCTCAATAAATCATGCAAAGACAATTCAACAAAGTGTAAAAGACAAATGCACCACTGGAGAGGACATGCTATTTCAGTCTCAATGTGTCGAATGACTTCTTCCTGTGTTAACCACAGTTCTGTTGCACCCTGTTACTGTTAAATTACCTGTGTCTCTCTCTATATTGTGTTTTCCCATCTTTCTTAGTATGGCTGAAGCATTGTTTTTTGTAGTAAACAAAGCATGGCCAAGATACGTGCTTCCAGGTTCTTCTATGATGGCATAATGCTCTCCAACATTAGTTTCACGGTAGTTTTTCCCATCTTTCTTTATCATTTTTAGAGTTTTGATCTTTTCTTCGATCAAAAAAATACATCGAATGGTTTAACTTCTTCTGACACTTTTTCACAAACTTTTCTCTGACTTTTAACACATCCCTTTGTACTTTGCTTTTGTGTATAACCTTAATCATTTTATATATTCCAATTTTGGAAACTGTAGGATTGAGGCATGTTTCCAAACATCCTCCACTCTCTTAGCAATCACAGATGAGATTTCACTTTTGCTGGTTCTTTGCTTCCTTCACTTTTAAGACAGTACATATGACTAAATAACAAGTTACCTGTTTGTTGTAAGTTCAGATCTTCTGGAGATTTGAAGATTTCTTCATATTTCATACAGGATTTAAGTCTTGTTTTTACACATAACTTAGCCATGGCTAATGGTTATATTATTTGACTTGTAACTTAAAACATCACCTTCTCTAAACTCACCTCACAAGATACTGAAGCTGAGGTGAGGAATGTGTCTCAAGATATGAACTTTCCCGTCTCTTGGCTGTATATTGGGTGACTTCTGGGGGAGAATCTGGAAACTCAGCAATGCTGAGTCAGCATCAGCACCTGATTCAGCAGTCTGCACCTTTGTTACGTGTCTGATTAAAATGAATGAAACATGCGTGGCATACCTGTAATTTTTGTAACTTTAAAGCTATTGCCCTTTGGTGAAAAATTAGTTTATATAACCTAATTTTTTGTGCTCACTTTTAACATTTTAATGCAACATTTATCCTATTACTATTCTAAATCTGAAAATTTATTTTTTGAATCATCATACTGTAGGTCTCCTTAATCATTGACATTGTTTGCTTTTGTGATTTTAAAGTTACCTGTCCACAAATATAGCAAAAATTGTGAGTTTACACATTTGCAAGGAACATTGAATTGCATTCACTTTATGCTCGCTATACACAAATTAAACAAAACTGAAGCATTATCAGGTCTTTATCCATAAGCTATGCCTCTCCCTGCTTCTCCCCTGTTGCTATGTACCCAGGCTATAAATAGACTACAAACAACAATACAACCAGCATGTTTCCTGAAGGGGACAACATCAAGCTGCTTGCATAGGCAGGATTTTGTCCGCAATTTCAGGAAGGTCAAATTTGCGGCTTATCAACTGATATTCCCCACCATCTTGTAAACTAGAACTGTTTAGGAGATTTTTATGATAATTTTTGTTTCATGATCAGCATGTCGATTTAGTAAAGAGCAACTGATTTCATTCAAGATATATTTTCACTGTTGGCTAGTGTTATGTCTGGAACAACCAAAAAATTAGAAACAAAAGATATACATTGTACTTTCTGGGTAAGTTTTATATGTGCTCTTGAATAGGTTATGCATATATGACTGTGCTTTATAAAGTTTTCATATATACAGAGTGTAATAAAATACTGGAACATACTTTGAGGACAAGTTCCTCAGGGCAAAATGGAGGGAAAGGGGTACATACGTCTGGAAATGCCTGGTTTGTAATTTATTAATGAAAGATATTCAATGCATTTTAAGGTATAATCCAACAACTTAATTTTGTTAAAACAATAGTTGACTTTTTCAGACAATTGACTGATATTATCAGTGCTGATGTACATTATGACATGCTGCCATGAAAATTTGTTTGCATTTTTCATGGTTTGTCAGTTTCTTATGTTTGACTTGTGCTGCAGTTCAGTTACATTTGAGCAACTAATCAGACAGGATATTCATGTCGTGAGCAGCAGTTAAGATTTTATATATGGTTGGGCAAATGGTAATGGATATGAATCTGCACAGCTGTATGAGATGGTATTCCCAGACCAATCATAAAACTTTTAAGCACAAGCAATAAATACACAATTGTCTGAAAATATTGATATTGTAACAAACTTAAGTGGTTATATAATATCTAGAAATGTGTTGAGTGTTATCTTTCAATAACAACTAACAAACCAGGCATTTCTGGGCTTAAAGTGTATGTTACTTTTTTCTTTTCTCTTGTTTTGGTCTGTGAGGAACTTACCCCCAAAGTCACATTCTGTATATATTCTTTTAATACTTTTTTAAATTGTTGGATGTAACTGTATTTTACTTATTTTTAGCAGTAATACTTTTCTCCCCCTTGAAGTTCTCTATAACTGAATATCTCCTCTAAGCGTTTCCTTCATTGACTGCAAATATAGTAGAAGCAGTTGCGAAAGTTGAGAGAAACAATGTACCAAATTTAGGTACTGCCAAGGCCAGGCTCAAATTTGGTTAGATCTGATTTGCCCCAGTAGAGTTCTTTCCATAGTCTTTGCTCACTCTGAAAAGGCAAATGGATTCCAGGATTATTCACATAATTAATTCATTTATTCCTCCATCCCCAAAACCTTGGCATTTGATATTGGATGAACAATTTAAAGAAATATCATGCAATTTCCTTCATTTTTTCCCTCTATTTTATTTCTGTTTGTTTCCTCGTTTTTCCTCTTACTTCTCTTTTTCCCTTTAATTTTCTTTCTGTTTCTCCCTCTGTGCATTTCTTTGTTTGCTTCATTATTGATATGTAAATTTGCTTGTTGCAGACAGCAAAATGATGACTTCAACCTTCTATAACATAGTCACTGTAACTGTGTTAATATGGAGCTTCAGTTCAGTGTTCACTGCCAAGACATGTGATAATTCTGAAAGGCATGAAGAACCCTCTTCCTTTATAGGCTGCTTCAAAGATGATCCCACAAACCGTGACCTTCCTTATGCAATGAACTTAACTGAAGGCTTTACTTACCATCTGTGCATCTCCAGCTGCAAGAATTACTTCTTTAGGTAAGCATTACTGTTATTTAAAATTGACTAATCTCTGTTTCTCTTTACCTTACTCATAAGCAAACCAAGCTATATCTTTCTGCATGCCTTGACACTGTTGGTTAATGCTGTTCGCACTATATGCGTGACTTACACATGCAGAGCCTAACAGATGAATACATAATAACATACAAATAAAGCTTGGAAGCATGTAAACTTACATAAAAAGCTATAATCTAGAACAATGAACTGTGTTAACAAACAAACTTTCTCTGTTCTTTCCACTGAGTGACAAGTGACTACAGTAATTAAGTTGCATGTGCTCATGTCATTTTAAAGCAAGCTTTAACAATAAACCTGAGAAGTAATCTCCTACCTAGCTCATGATATTGTGCTGCATAAACTCCAGATGAATCACCCATAGTACTGTGTGATCAATGTTGCTTTCCCTCACGGTGCAGGGTTTTTCCTATGAGCAAGCCCCCCTCATTTGCTGCATCAAGGAGGGGGTAGCAAGCCTGCTTGCTTACTCATTGACTGTCACAGTCATAGTGCACCTGATCCCAGGTGTCTGTTGTTGGTTAATTCGACATTATACATAAATTGTATTATGCTTCATGTGTTTACAATGGCAAAGCTTGTCTTAATGTATGATTCATATGTGTTAACTCAGTGATGAAATAATCATAGACTTTTTTTTTTTTAAGAGCATACAGCTAATTGTGTTGCTTATGTGAATACCATACCAACTCATCAAAAAGTAAAAAATTATTTAATTTCTGAAACTAAAATTGGGTTATAATGTGTATTACTGTTCAAAATATAAAGCACAATATTTTTGCCAATGACATTATTTATTATTTCTGGTCAATCCAGAGCCTATGGGAGAAAGTTGACATGGGGATATTTCAATTTTCAACACACCTTCGTTACAAAAATGCTAGTTTGGTCTGTGACATTGGTGTGACAGTGTTTCCTTGTAATCATGAAATCTATTTCGTTTTCAGCTTCTCTATTTGATGATGTCCATTGTGCTGTGGGTTTCTTTTTTTAATAATAATGTTTTCTACTTTTTAAGTTTTTGTCAATAGACAAAGCATGCTAATATATTTTTCATCTCATTGTTTGCATGAAGACCATAAGGACAAAATGGGTATTCATAATAGTACCTTGTTTTTATCTCTTCCTGTTTACAAGCAAGACATTAACATTCACTAAAAGTCTTAAAAAATTAAATTTTGCTTTGTAAACTCATTTCTGATCATATTTTATTGAAATATGCTCTAAATTTATTTTAATTATTCAATGCAGTTTTTCAAGATCAAGACTTTTTAATGTATAGTTTGCAAAATATCAGTAAAATTCCAATTTTTATGCTAAAAACCTTGCCAAGAGTGAACTTTTATAAAATGTTACAAACATTGTAGTTGTTGATCCCAAACACTTTTGTACCTGTGATTTTGCTAAATCCAGGCTATGAATTTAAACAAAAGACTCTTAAAACATATGTAGTAGCAAATTTAGGTAGATGGTTCAATGTTGCTGACTTTATGTATTTGAAAACTTTAGAAGGGCATCAGCTCCTCATTTTATAGAAAAAAATGAAAAAATAAAATTCTGAGGAATGTATGTTGTTAATTCTTATCTACTTTTGTTCAATAAATGACTTTAAACGTCATGGTATCAAATTCAGATATTTTTTATGTATATCAAAGCCAGTTTTATGTATGTTTATTTAACACAAAGATGTAGATAAAGCACACAATTTCTGTATTGTATAATTGTAATTTAGATACACTATTTCCAAACACTTCAGTTCAGTATAGCAGTCTGTGTTTCTGGATAGCAGTAAATAATGTAGTTTTATTGTTTATAAATTGCATAAGATAACATTTTTGCATATACCAACATACATTTTCATAAAGTGATTTGCTGTTTTGCTCATTTTTCCTTTTAATTTTCTTATATGTATCTGTTGATTCATAATATCACAAATTTAAATGGCTGAAACTTTTGGAAAGGGAAAGGAAAGTTTGTGGAGGTTATTTTTAAATCTGTTTTGTTGCAGATAATCTGATAGATAACATTTGTAGTATTGCATTAGGTATGAGGATTCCCATACATGTACCACAGTTTCATTATATTGTACGAATCAAACCAAAATCATTTCACTTCGTATGAGGAATGTTTTGAGCTTATCATTTTGTAAGAGTTTTGCAGGTGGTCAACAAGGAGAAGGATCTGGAGCCTAGGTTCTCTATTCTCCATGCCTTGATTTTCAAAAAAACAATTTTGTCCACTGTATGCAGTGCCCCACTTTATAAAATGATGTAACATTGAAAAATTCTGTGTTTATGTTTTGTTATTTTAAAATTTAATTTTATTTCATGATGCATAATATCCAAATGTGTTTTGCTTCATAGAACCTTATGAAAATTTAAGTCTGACTAGGAAAAACTTCCCTCAGTTTTGTCAGGAATACTGTATAATGAATGAATAAATAAAGCATTTCTCCAATTCCAAATTTACATGCAAATATCATTTTTGAATATATATAAATAAAACCTAATTCATTCCAATTGCATAAAGTAAACATATTAACAGCAAAATAAACACTTTACATTTTCATATTTTCCATTACTGCTTGTGGGGCCAGAACCCTCAACAAATCTAGAAGATTTGGCCTCCTCTTTTGACTAAAGTAAGATTGCAGTCTTTGGGAATCCTGAAGATAGGAATCTCCTTTTTCCCCTATATTTTAAACCCCCTTAGCCATTCCATTTTTAAACTTGCATATATCTAGTCACTATACTCTTGTAGTTGCTGAGTTAAGCCCGAATAAACTCAAACACTATGGTTGTCAAACCATTGGAACTCCACATTTCTAACCACCTCATAAAGATCTGACTCTGTTCTTCATCCTGTATCCTGCTTTTCCTCAACCATTTATTTCTAACTTTTCATAAATATTTTCCTATATCATTCATATTTTTCCCAAACTTTACATTCAGCATCTTTTTGCCCAATGTTTCACTTGGTGAGTTGGTTCATTTCTTCAGTCCTAACCTTCCTCTAAGGATCTGAGTTTCTTTTTATTCGAAAATAGTGTGCCAATTATCCTCTGTTAATCCACACATTGGACATTTTCCCAAACCCTCCTTTTCTTTTAACCCTTTCAGATTGATAGCCCTCATTTTGGCCCATTCAAGTTCTTCTCTTGCTACTTTGTTATGGCTTTCAATATAATTTTCCCTAGCATCTTCGGTTTAAATTCTCTATATTTACTAAGGTGATTTATTACTAAATCGAGCAAATATTTTATTATGCATATTTATAATGTACATTGCAATAGAATGTAGATAAGCATGTCTGTGCTCTCTAGTGCTTAAAATCATAAGAAGCTAGTGGAAATGCTTTTTCTGTACAGAAAAGCGAAGTGATGGGTAGTCAAAGTAGGAAAATTATTATATGAGTACAAATGGTAGTGGGGGGATCTTGTACAGAGCATAGAACATATTTCGAACTCTCAAAAACACCAGAATTGGTCGCTCAGGCTTGGAAGGATTGGTCTAGGGTCGGAAAAGGATACTTTTGGTACTTGAGTCTTTGTCATACGGGCGGTAACTGCACGGATGCAGATGGGGCACCTACGTGTTTCCAAAATAGATCACCCGAACGCCGGTGACGCCCCCTCCCAACGAGTTGTTCGAGCTTCTTAGAAGATCCACTTCCATTCTAGGCGCCGGGGTAGAAAACTTCCCAATACACAACTCACCCGTGTTAGCCCACCTCGCCCTAGAAATTTCGTCCCAGCAACAGAACTAACGGAATTAAATAAGAGAGCGGAAAATTCGTGGAATGTAAATATCCTTTCCAGCATTTGTCTAAGTGACAAGGGCAAATCAAGAAAAAACTGAAGGTCAGAATGGACGGCTCAACGGGAATCGAGCACGAAACCTCTCAGTTGCGAGTTTCAAGCGTTACCGCCGAGGCCACCTTGCTTGGTTCGTTCAGGCTTATTTCGATGTACGGGATGCGTCCGCACAGCCCACCAAGTTTCGCAACACCGCTACGCGGATTTTTATTATTTATTTACGGACGCTCTTTAATATCTCAGGCGTCCCATTCAATTCAGGGCGTTAAGCACCCCCTAAATTTTGCTCAGAGGCCTCTACTTTCAGGCTTGAGGTTCTTTATCGTGCCTTAAATATATGACAAGTGACCCACGGCTTTACATCTCTTCCGAAGGAAGCCATACTTAGGATTTTTACGACCGAAAAATTCATCGACCCGGGACGGGATTGAACCCCTGATCTTGAGTTAACGAGGCAAGTATGGTTACCACTAGACCACCAGGACCGACCCGCTACGCGGAAGTATTAAGGTACAGGCTACACTGTCATATGTCATTAAATTTTCCGTCTGGTTTAGTTACGATTAGCATCTACAGATATCCAAGTGAGAGATGGTCAGACAACGCCTCAAGTGCTATCTAGTACCACAAGGTATTAATTGAACGTGTAAAGGTCTAAGATTTGTCTGGACACTTCTATTTTAAGTTTTGATTAAGTTGATTTAACATGTGATCCACGGCCTATAATTCTTCCTGGGAAAACTTCAGCTCAAGATTCAGAACAATCCATCGACCGCGGAAATTATGTTGAAACATTAGCTGCCGGCAGTATTGCATCCCTGGGACTTGGTGCTGACGTGGCTTCTTTGTGCTTGGCATTAGGCGAGTTCAAGTGATTTAACATACCTGTTGTACCGAATTTCGTTTCTTTAACAACAAATCAGCGGAAATGTTGAAAAATTGGAACCGAACTTTAGGCGATGGTGTTTTGGGGTAAATACAAAAGTTCGTGCTACATTAACCGTTTTAATAGTTACAGAATATTTGTTCATGCCATTGTTGAGAATGCTGAAGATGTTAGAACTCGATTCATCTTAAGGAGGCACGGTGAAAGATGTAATATCTTGTTGCTAAACGACGTCTGCATGTAAATATTTTGCTAAGAGCTGAAAAAGACAAAAATTGCAGCCATATTTGTAACCAGACCGTTTTGCCGCCATTGTCCATCACAGGCGTAGTGCACTGTGATGTTTCTTCCAAAGTATAAAACATTTAGCACAAGAGTAAAAGAATTAATAATCTTGATCATCCTGAAATCTAAATGTAATGATACTGAACAGAACACTGATTAAAAAAAACTCACCACATTTTAATCATGGGAGAAGCTCTGCGTTCAGTGCTTTGTTCTGAAGAGGATGACCTAGAAGATGGCTTGCGATAGGGGTAAGTGTCTTAAACGCGTGGATAAAAGTTCGTACATGAGACTTTTACTCTTAGACAAAACGTTGTATATCAGAATACCTTATCGTTTCTCCATAAGGAAATTTTACCATAATTATTTTTTAGATATTTTCCAAGTTTTCCACCCCCAGAAAAACAAGTGGTAATAAGCTTGGTAATTTTTGGCAATGCCATAAATATATCTCAACCTTCATCTATGGCAGGTACCACAGCATGGGAAACATATAGGTAATTGTTGTTAAAGCCTAACTTTTGGAAGAAAGGAACATTTAATATAAGTTTAATCCAAGAAAATTAGTTATGGTATGTAGAAATTAAATACTTGTAATGTTTGTTATGTATTAAAATAATACAATGTTACTGAAGCAGTACATTGACATTTTATTCTCATTTAGGGATAATAATACATTGACATGCAATGTAGAACACATGGCATTTAATATACAAGTTTTAGGGCTTTTGCAAAATGGTTATATAAATGTAGTTCATAAGCTGTAACAATTCTTTTTCTAAGGATGTACTGAACACTATCTTTTTCAAACTACTGCTAGAGTTTCTCCCTCTTCTTTGATCAGATTTACTAAATTTTGTCTTCAAAGAGCAGTGCATTCTGGGAACTATCAGATACTAATTTCCGTAGTGTCCTACTAGTACTTAAGACAATGTAAGCAATATCTTTTTGGTTACATATGAAAATAGTTCACTTTATTCATTTGATCTGTTTCCCATGTCTAATGCTGGGAGTATTTGGGTTGCGTAGGTAAAATCACTAGAAATGGTTTTGAAAATGATGTCTATACTATGGGGAGAGGTGCAGGATTTGGAAGATCTACTGCCACATGAGATTGCTTATTTTAATTTCCTATGTTCCACTCTCATCTTATTAGCTTAAGAGAACATTTTCTTATTACATCAACACAGAAAATAACAAACACCGCAGATGCACCCCTAATTGCAAAACATCACAAACACTAGAAGGAACCCTAATAAAAATTCACAAGCAGCTAAATCGCTAACACATAAGCCCTGAAGGTGGATAAACTGTACAGCTGTATGGTACTATCACTCTTTTGTGATATATTTGTGACTCCTAAACAGCCCATTAAAGCAGAAATTGCAGTAAATATTTTGTATATAATTAATTTTCATGCAGAGCCAATCACTCCAACATGGTGATGGAATTATACCCCCAACCCATTAAACTAGTTGATGCATTCACCCTTAATCTCATCACTGGGTATTTAGTGTGAAAATTCTTTCCTGCCATACTGGGAACCATATGCGTACCATGGCTAAAGATAAACACACCTAAATGAGTAAATTACAGAAAGATGCGCATTTGAAACACTAGGGAAACTACGTGGAAAATATTTACATTCAAACAGTCTGCATAATTACCTTTAACACAAATGCCTATGAGATTATGTATTTATCTTGCAATCACTAGGAGAGTAATGGATCATACAAATTATTGCCTTACTATGGATTGCTGTTACATGAAAATCTCTGTTGTGACTCTAGTACTTTAGCTCATTCAAGTCATTCATTCCTGGTGGCATATGTACAATACAGAAACAAATTAATAAATTAAACTATTTTCATACTTTACTATCATTAACTACATAGCGCTTCAGCTTTACTGACATAAACCAATTATCCATGATGATATTCGTGTGTACCTTGCTAATAGTACTTGAGAGTATTTTCACATAGTACTGTGTGAGGGGCAACTCATCCATTGTTTTGGATTTCTAAAAGGCAGCAACATTATACATATACTTAGTTTTTACTTTATGTAACATCCCTGTTTATATCCTTATTTATCAGTTTATTAATGGCCATCTGCCATGGAAACCCATAACATATATTTAAACTAAAAGCTAGATGCTCTGCCTTGTAATGGAACCATTCAGAATGAATCGCCCAAACATAAAAATAAACATACAATTAAACATAAATTTAGAAGCTTGCAAGGTTCAAGGTTTTGTTTCTATGTCTATCTTAAACTTAATAAATCAGCCACTGAGAGCACAGCAGCTCTGTTGTCAGAGCTCTATAGTAAGAGTTTATCCTTACACAAGCACGGAAATCAAATGCAACTCTTGCTGCTGCTGCTGCTGCTGCAAGTCCCGAGTAATGGCAGAGAGAGCCGAAGGTAGCTACTTCCACAAATATAGCTATATAATAAGGCTTTCAAAAAAATAAAACCATGTACATAATGCACTGTACATTGATGTTTATGAATTGTTTCTGCTGCAGTCAAAGGAGATTTGCCACCATTGCAGGGATTTACCCACTTCTATCAATTCTTATTTTGAAAAACTACTGGATCCACCGGTTTCTAATATTCACCTGAGGTTAGCGTTAGGTTCGTGTTATATATGAATTAATTGCAAATTCCAATAAGAGCAGATCTTCCACTGTTACATTATTTTACCCATCTAATAATTCCCTATCAATTTATATTTAAAAGTTATGGAGGACAATGCTTAGATTACATTATCCTTAAGAAGAAAATAATAAATGCAGCTACTGTGGCCATGCACAGTATTTCGGCTCTCTCTGTTAGCACTTGGGACTTACAGCAGCTAGCAGCAAGAGTTGCACTTAATTTCCGTGCTCTGCTCAGAAGCAGCCATTTGCAGTCGCTGTTAGTTGATCTTCTCTTGTTGTTATTTTTGATTGGTTAATATGTTTGTTTGCGTCTTTCATTGTGAATGCCTACCTACTACTAAGTTGACATGTTATGTCTTATTTTATTATGTTTACGTTTAATTTTTATTGTGAATGGGGCCTTAAAGCTCAATGATTACAGCAACAAATTTGCTACTGGAAAATTAAGTATCAGACATGTCTATTATTTCAAGATGATTACTTGTTAATTCATCTGCAAGTAACAAAGGCCCTAACAGGGCTTTACAAATAATGGGGAAACAATCCCAGACTTATTCTTATAAAGTCATGCATTTTTAAAAATCTTTACTTTTGTGTGAAAAACAATTTTTCTTATATGCTCGTTTACAAACACAGAAAATGTGTGAAATATTATTTCATCTCACTTTTCTCTCTAGTTGAATCAGTTACAAAATTAATTATATTCCTTAAAGGAGCCTGGGATGTTCTGCTGTCTTTGAAACGTACAAAGGACCATAAATAGGAATTTTTCCCCTTCAGTGCTTATGAAGTTGTAGTGCTATTTTCTCTTTTGTTCCGAAAAGGTTATAATTAATTGTAAGCCAAATACCAAAATTAAATCTATCTGTGTGTGTGCTTGCATGTGACTTAAATGTTATTCCATTGAAAAAAAATAAAGACCCTGAATTCCATTATAGTGTATTTTAGTAATTTAGAATAGTGTTATAAAATTTTGTTTTTAACACTTGATCTGAAGTTAATTAAAAATTAGACAAGAAGTATAGTTGTAACAAAGTATTGAATAATTATAAAGATGATGATGGAAAATGCATAAAAAATCTTTAAGAATGTTGAGAATTTCATTAAGGAATGATGAGGTTCTTTAGAATATTCCAAGTATAGTTGGTTATACCTCCTTAACTATCAAATAAGGTTTGTTTCACAGACTAGCTCTCCAAAATGATTTGCCTTTCTAACTGAAATATGGAATATGTGGTTGTATAGGAGCTGTTCTTTTAGGTTCAACTCAAGCCTGATTAACGTTCTATTCAATCCTAATAGTAGAATGAAGGACTTTCATATCTGATAGTTAAAGCCACAATATCTGCTGTTCTGGAAGAGCCTGAAGAGAACATACAACTTTTTCACAGAATTCCCATTTATATGGCTACCAACTGTGATGAAAACTTATTACAGTTGTTTTGAAGCATTTCTTTCATCTTTTAGTTTATGGCTATGAGTTCAGGTTTCATTGTTCTTGGAGTAGAATTACTATAGCTCAGAAAAGCGTTCTTTCAGTGATTCCAAGTTCTAATATAAAGAATTGAAGGTTCTGCATTTAAAATTCCGCCTAGTGCCTGAATTTCCTCCTATTTGTAGCTATGCCACAATTTCAAATGCAGCTACATGTTGTAGTGAGCATGAGAAAATGATGTAAATGCAGAGAGATTATGATGACTACATAGATATCAAAAAAATATTCTTGCCAATTTGTTTTGTGACACAGTTCTTTCCATTATTAAATTTAATTGGTGGGAATAGCGATTAACATATTTGCTATTAGGATTTTTTTTTTTAACTGTACTCCAATAACCAAAACTAACATAATTAGTGCACCATCATAATTCTGAGCAGTTATTTCTTTTGTAACCTAAACTTAGGTATTCATTTTTTACACTAAACTCCATTCACTTACACAAAAGTAAGACGCATTTCTGGAGAATCTCTCCCATCTTCAGTTGCTCACTGAACCGCCGTTACTCGAAACTATGGCTGGACAAACGGATGTTCCTGTGGTGGCCTCTGTTGGTTGAAGTAGGAAGTTATTGAGTTCATCCATAGGAGGAAACTTGAAATTCATTAGGTTTTCTCCATTTTTTAACATGAAAATTTTTTTCCAAGTGGATAACTCCAATGGATTGTGAAGATGTTTCAACAGTTTAATTCCCAGTTTTATTTCATGGTTTTTGGTCCAAAAGTGACCTAGTCAAAAAACTTTAAAATAGGAGAATTACGGCTGGAGATATAATGGTTTCATTTGATGTAAAAGCCGTATTCCTAAGCATACCTATAGAGAAACTTATGCTTATACTAAAGAAATGGTTAACATCAATAAATTTAAAAACAGAAGAAATGAAAGACTTATTAAAACTTACTAATATTTGGATTAAACAAAATTACTTCAACTTCAACAAAAAATATTACCAGCAAGTTTCAGCCCTAGCTGTGGGAAACACTTTGTCACCTTTTATAGCATAGTTATTCATGAGCTCATTTGAAATACACATCACAAAAGTCTTCCCTTTAATTTTCAAGTCATGGCATAGGTATACGAATGACATTTATGCAATAATACCGAAGAAACACTCGATGGATGCCCTGAAACTTCTTAATTTGCAACATGAATCCATACAATTTACTATAAAGGAAGAAAGAAATGGGTGGCTACCATTTCTAGATTTAAAAATTATAAGAAATGAAGATTGTTTGAGTTTTGGAATTTATAGAAAGAAACACACACAGAAAACTACCTAAAAATGAGTGTTATAACCCCATTCCACATATATATGCAATTTTTCACAGTTTGGCACGCAGATTGATGAATATTCCACTCACAGAAGCAGAGTACAAAATAGAATACAATCAAATAATAAAGACAGCTATAATCAATGGTTTTAACAAAGACACTGATAAAAATTATCAATAAATCTAAAAGACAAAAACAGATAAGGGAAATTTCCACACTGAAAAACACAAAAGAAGAATTCAAATTCAAAAGTTTCACCTACCATCCAATTTAACACAACAAGTTCAAGAAAATCTTCAAAGAATATGGGATAATGTTAGTCCCAAAGAATAGGTACAACATCAAGAATTTATTAGGTTGCACAGTAAAAGACTGCATACCAATAGAACAGAAATCAGGAATTTAGAAATAAAATGTGCAGATTGTGAACAGAGCTACATAGGCAAAACAAAAAGAAATTTGGAAATTTGGAGGAAAGAACATTTTAGGAATATTCGGTTTAAACAGGTGGATAAATCAGCAGTAGCAGCTCACTTTTGGACCAAAAACCATGAAACCAGGAATTAAACTGCTGAAACATTTTCACAACCCATTGGAGTTATCCACTTGGGAAAAAAAATTCATATTAGAAAATAGAGAAAATCTAATGAATTTCGAGTTTCCTCCTATGGATGAACTCAGTGTCGTCCTACTTCAACCAACAGAGTACACCACAGGAACATCCGTTTGTCCAGCCATAGTTTCGAGTAACTGCGGTTCAGTGAGCAACTGAAGATGGGAGAGATTCTCCTAAAACGTGTCTTACTTTTGTGTAAGTGAATGGAGCGTAATGTAAAAAATGAATACCTAAGTTTGAGTTATATTAGCACTCATTGTCAACAGCTTCGTAAGTACAATAGTTATTTCTTTGCTTGTGTCATCTGTGTCAAAATCTTTCAGTTCCTTCAGAATGCCTTCCTGTCAGGATTGAATATCCCAAAATTGCCCATGCAGTTCATATCTGACACTTAAGACCATTTGCAAAGTCTGTGGTGTCTTCTGTCATTAGAATTATAAAGTCGATTGAACAATTATTTAGTCATGACAATTCTAAAATGCATTCTTACTATTTATCTGTATGGTTGTTAAAGCCTTTTTAATTATAATACTGCATTCCATGGTCCCTTTGTAGCAACTCTGATTTTCATTATAGTTGGTTTCTATTACAATCTGCTTTTCATTTAAGAAGACACTATGTAAGTTATTTTACCAGCTCTTGGAGGAAATTTGCTAGTATTGTCCCTGTACCATAAAAGTGTTGTCATCATTTTAATATAATATTGAATATTAGGATAGTATTCAAAGTAAAGGACAAATTTTCATGCTTGCAATTTCTATAATGAATTGCTAATAAATATTTTAATATTACAGATCCATAAAAGCAAAAACAGATAAAAATACTATGGCATCCAGATAACACTGGCAGAAAAGTAATTGATGTAGGTAGTTGTACATGTTTGACAAAAATTACTTCTCTTCTTGATAACATTACTGTAACATTTGAGCAGATGGTTATAGCAATCTGAATGACTTATTTGTGTATAGCACCATTGCAGAGTTCAGTATTAATAAAAGAACGTAGTTTGATGGTATTGAGTGTATGAATGGGGCAACATTTCACAGTGCAAATGGATAGTGGCTAACATATATTATAAATAAATATCACCAGTCCTACAAAAATATTCTGGATCTAAATAATAAATCAAAAGTTGTAAAGGGTAAACAAACAAAAATATTCTGGTTCTAAATAATAAATCAAAAGTTGTAAAGGGTAAACAAATGTATTATACCAAAAACCAGGACATTTCATAAATTAGGACATAATTATAAGGGATAACTCAGGCCACTTAAATGGCAAGCAGTTTATAAAGTGAATAACAATATTTTAATAACCAACTGCCAGGAATAGTTTATTTAAAGGCAATAACTATTGATTTCATACAAACATTCATATAAACTTTTCCAGCAATGTGCAGAATGTGAGTTGCTGGTGTCAGAATAAATAGTATTGCTTTTTACTTTGTATTAATTACAGCATACATTGTAAGTGCTATTCTATTGCCCTGTGTCTCTTATACTGTGTGAATGATGTTTCTTGCACTAGCATCCAGTAAAAATTAGCCAAGAAATTTTAATTTTATTTCTCACTTTACTCCTGTCCATGCATTAGAACTTGATGGAACATTTCTCCATGCTTGTCAAAACTGCTCTCATATTCTCTGGAATAAATTCCTGTTCAGAAATAGCTGCCCAGAAAATGCAACTTAAGTGACATTGCATGAAGAAAGCAACTCATAATTCTCTGTAAATTTCTTATTTTGTGTTTCCAAGAAAGTTACTGCATATATTTTTAAAGGCAAAACTCCTCTTTCAACTGCCTTGAGTTTGGGTCTCAAAAGAGTTTATTAATTTCAGGACCCAATTCCCCCCTCTCTCTCTCTCTCTTCCCCACTGATGTGTGGACGTAGATGAATCCTTCACTGTCCATCTTTGTTGCTTTCATAAATAATTAATTAGCTCAAGTTTTAGGTGGAGTGGAAGGAGGAACATTTTAGTTTGGATTCATTACTCCTTACATGAAACAATTTCACCTCAGATTGGTCATTGCTTTACGTGATAGTGTGGTCTTTGACTTTGCTATCCCATTTGGAGAGGAAGCAGCAATATTTTGTGTAACTTCTTTGCAAGACAGACAGCACAAATGTTCCATTGGTGTTTTTCATATTGACTTTTTCCAGTGATATTTTAATATTCAGCTAAGTTCCTTTCATAGCAGTTGCTTAAGCAAAGGAACTGAAGGGTGTTTGTCAACATTATGTGGTAAAACTCCCATCAAACTAACCTTTAAATTGTCAATACACAACCTCTGCTCTTCAGTAATGTTCTCAGACTGAATTTGCTCATCTCCCCATGACATTATTACAGTAAACAAGATCAGCTTCTATTGAAATGGAGTTTGCACTAATTAATTTCTATAAAATTGTACATTTATATCATTTTCTGGAAGATTCCACGGTTCTAAAGTGCACCTAGTAGCAGTGTCTTAGATTTAGCAAGGTACACATCCTTTATTATAGCTTTAAATCTAAATGATTAGTTGTGGCTCTGTGTTACTCAATACCACAAAATATTCCCCTTGTTCTATACTAATGGTACTTCTCTTAGATTCTGGTTCAGAATCTAAAACTAAAAATATATTCTTGTGGGGATTCTGGTTCAGGCATGGACTTGTCATGAGGGATCATCTCCATGCTAAAGGTACAGTAGGGTAGACTGTTTTATGATTTGAATTTCTAGAAAAATCTTTGACATTAGTTAAATAAGAATATGTCACTCACATAAACATGAGACTTTTGCCAACATTTCAGTTGCAAAAGGCATATACTTGAAGCCACCCTTTAACCAGCCAATGAAACTCTCAAATGTGACCTACAGTGGACGTTTGGAGCCCACATATTGTCCTGATTGCCAACCTTGCATTCAAAATATGTAAGATTTTCTCACATTTGGCAACACGGAGATTTTATGAGTTTCAATGTAAAATTTCCACAGATGTAGCAAAACATATCAGGTTGGTTATGTCAAGATTGGAACATGTTTAAGTTAAAAACAGATCATAACCATGCACTAGTACACAAACACAGAACAGCTTCAAGTTTAAATGTCCGAAATTAAAATACCACTACATCAACCATTAGTCATATCTGAATCAACTCTTATTCTGAGTGTAATCTATGTGCTTATATTTAGCCCATTTGGAGGTTTACAGAAAGGTATTGAATTGGTTTCTATCTCGGTGCATTCCCATTAAGTGAATAGTTGATGCAAGTGGTACTTTCTGTACAACTCACCAATAAAATTTTCAATTTTGTTATATGCAAATATGGCTTTTCCAAGCAAAAACACTGCAAATATGATGTCTTCAATACTTGCATTAAGCTGATTATAATGGTTTTGTAAAATACTCTGCATAAATATGATAGAGTTGTAACTTTTTTCAATGTTGTTTACATCAGTTTTAACTACAGAGGCATCACAGGCGGTGGACATTGATGATATAAGAGATAAAATGAAACACTAGGGAATATTGTAATCTTAAAAGAAGTTAGGAACAGTGAAGTTGTTACATATACAACTGAGTCAGTATTAGATGACACTAAAACTTCACTAACTGATTAATTCTTCAGAACATGTTTCAAGAGCATTCGCCCTCATCTTCAGCTGGGGACTGACTAACTCTAGCAGGTGACGTAGTGACATCTGGTGGTTCCATTAGATAATGGAACAGGAAGTCCATTGGTGGAATGTCAAAATTCATCACTCTATGTTTATTTTTTAAAATATAAATCTTTTCCCATATTGCCAAATCCTTGGGATTGGTGGTGGCTTTTAACAGTTTGGCTTCTCCTGCAATGTTATGATCGTAAGTCCAAAAGTGATCTGTAACCGCTGATTTATCCACTTATTTATATCTTAAATTTCTGAAGTGTTCTTTGGTCCTTGTCTCCAAATTTCATATTGTTTTGCCTATATATATCTCTGATACACTCCTGACTTCTTGCTGGGTGGAATAACGTCCTTTTTGTTGCTGTTCAGAAGCTTTCCAATACTAAATTTATTTTGTGCAGCCAAACGTATATCATAATTTTTAAAGATTTTCATGAATGCCCTGTTTGCCCATGGATGATATGTGAATCTTTTAAAAACCACGTCCTTTTTTATCGTGGAGAGAGTTGTGGTGTTTTTAATATCTTTCTGTCTTTTGAAATGTTTTATCTTCTTATCAACTAAAGAGCTGCTGAATCCATTGTTGAGGGCTGTTTTGATGATATAACGGTATTCTGCTGAATATTCTTCTTTGTTGAGTGGGATGTTTACCAATCCATGGACAAGGCTGTTTATAATGGCATGTTGGCGTGGTTTAGGGTTGAAACTGTTATTCTTTATGTGGTTATCTGTATGTGTAGATTTCCTATGTATGCAGAATGAAATTATGTTATTTCTCCTGTATATTTTTAGGTCCAAAAACGGTAAAAGACTATTTTCCTCCAATTCCATAGTGAATTTAATATTTTGGTCCTGCAAATTTAGTAATTTTAGGGTATCTTCTGTTTGTTTTTTGGGACTAAATTTTTTAAGAAAGTTCATTAAATTCAACGATGATAGTATCATTCAAAAAGCGATCAAAAGGAAGGCATTAACAGTTGAAATGAAAAAACATTACCAAACCTTGGGGCTGTTGGATTTAAAGTTATATAACTTACATTTAAAATTGTCAAAAACATTAGGGCATATAATTTGGAAAAACTTGGAACACAATATCCATAGTAAATTAACCGTGTTTTTGAGATATAAAACACTGAAACTAAAGAAAAAATTCAACATGTTACTTAGCAAGCAGAAAATAAACCATTGCCAAACTATTGAATGCAACACTGATAATGTGATTAACCTATCTACATACTCTTTAGACAATGAAGAACTACGGTTTTTAAACAAAGGTTTTAAAACGTGTGTAGGTTACTCCAATAGATTGGAAGATTGCGTAGTAGACATAGAGATTGCAACCGAGGGTTTCAATGATTCTAAAAAATCGGCCATCATAAATCAATGTGGGCAAGTTCTGAATAAAACCAAACAATATAGCAAGAACCATCACAATCAACATCTTTACAAACGTGTACTTAATTCTCTTAACAGTAAAAATCTGGTATATATCAAAGCTGATAAAGGGAACAAGATAGTAAACATGGACCAGGATGACTACATAGAATGCATGCAGAACATATTGGGCACTCCTGAGTATGCAGTGATAAGCCATGATCCACTGAAGGAGTGGCCCTCTACATAACATAACATTTAGAAAACACCAAAGCTCAAACCTATGTTTTGGCAAGTCAGAACAACAGAGGAGGAAGGGTTAGGTACCCCTTGCAGCAAGTGAATTGGAGGAATAAAATACATGAGTCAAAAATGAAAGAAGTTGTATGATTTGAATTTTCACAAATTTTGAATTTATTTCTTTGACTCCAGTGAGTAAGCTATTAAGTCATGAGAAGTAAATTTTAAAGGAGAGCAAAAAATAAGTTCCAAGTGATGTTTAGTTGTATGTCAAGGTAATGAAAGGTGTATACACATAATAGCATATTTGTAGCCCTTTTAATACCTCTTTTACTATATTAGTTGTTTACAAAACCATAGCTTTGACTTATTTAACTTATCTGGTTATTCACATAGCAATATTAGTATATGTTTAAATTTAAGTTCAGTATCTGGTTATTCACAGGACTAAACCCAAAATGCGGTTTCGAACCCGGCCAGGACCGATGGATTTTTTCAGGCGTAAAAATCCTAAGTATGGCTTCCTTCGGAAGGGAAGTAAAGCCGTGGGTCCCGTGTCGTACATTTGGGGCACGAAAAAGAACCTCAAACCTGAAAGAGAGGCCTCTGAGCAAAATTTGTCGGCCGTTTCACGCCCTGAGTTGAATGGGACGCTGATGACCTGAGATCTTAAAGAGCGTCCATAAATAAATCAATAAAAAAAAAAATATATTCACAGGATACAATATTCATAACACATATTTTAATTTTCACATTATACTTTATGACCTAATAACAATAAAGTGTTGACTAAATCATTATAGATATTAAATGCATAATGTAACTTTACCTTTTAACTCTTTTTGGTGTCAGTCTCTTCTAAGTCTGAATCAATTTCTTGTAAATTAGAATCTGTGCATGCAACACTTCCTATAATTAAATTGTGTTAGAAATCATGAAAAAAATTCATCTGCTAATAGCAATATTTCAATCAAGTCTTTTTTTCTTTTCTGAAATAATAGTACTCATCTACTATGTATCCTAGGCAGCTTTATATCAGAATGTTAGTTTTTCCCTTACCATTTAGATTAAGTGCACTAAATTCTGAATCTGCATCAAATTTATGCTTATAGAATGCCTAATCACTTCCTTGAGTATGTCACAATGTTGTACATCATGGCACAAAAAGCATTCTTTCTTCTTGTTCGCTTTCTTAAAAATAAATTGTCTAATTTCGCCCAAGCAAATCTGAGAAATTTAAGAAATCTTCCCTTTTCATCCTCAGTCCATTAGAGGAAGCTCTTGAATTCTCTGATCAGATGGGCCAAATCAGTAGGATGACTAACTTTTATGCATCTCTTCTTCTCAGCCCTTTCTATTACCAAATGGTGATTGCACTCTACATGTGCGCCGCCACTGATGAGAAATTAATAATTAGTATTAACTACATTGGGGCATTTCTTCATGGCAATCAGGAACATAATGACATGTAGTTGCTTTTGTTTTGCAGTATGCAACTTCATTTATACTGGTAGGTAAACTGAAAGTTCACAACTGTCTTTTGTAGAAACTAACAGACGTCAAGTAGAAAGTTGGTAAGCAATGCTGCACATCAAAACAGAATGCTGATTTAGTTGTATTTAATTTGACTTTTCCTTTAGATCTCATTTTACATGCAGTTTATGCAGGTGTATGATGTTCTTAATGTTTTTCAAATAACTTTTGCTTCTTTAACATAGATTTGAATAGTTTGGGATTTTCACAGTGAAATATAGTATCATATAACAAATTATTTATGAGAAATTCGCCCAAATTTCTCTAGTTTTGTTCCACTTACTTGGACATGTTTCAAAGGCAAATTTCCTTCATTGTCAGCATGGTTCCATTGTCAGCTTTCCAGCATGGTATTAAGATGTCGCTCTTTGGATTTTATGAACTTTTTGATGAGGTTACTGTTGTTTAGAAGATAAAAATTAATTAAATTTTCTTTGTTTTCGTTCAAGAATATATTTTCCCACATCAATAATTCTATGGATTTTTGAAAGGCTTTTAATAGTTTTGGTTCATTTTGGAGCTCATGTTTTGTTTGTTTGTTTTTTTGGCATGAAATGCTAACACCGATTTTTCCACGTGTTTATATTTTACATTTCTAATGTGTTCCTTAAACCGTATAGTAATGTTCCTTTAATAAATATATAGGTAAAACAAAAAGGGATGTAGGGTGGATGATGGATCTCTATGAAGCCACACTTCTTCATAGCTTCCTTTGCAACAAGATCTGTGTGCACAGGTGCGTTGTCGTGAAGAAAGTGCACACCAAAGTTCCGCTTTCCTCACCTTTTCTCTTTGATGGAAGCTTGTAGTCTGTGCAGTGGGCCAGCATAGTACTCTCCATTTACTGTGGTGTTCCTCTCCTTGAAGTCAATGAAGAGTATTCCTTCACAGTCCCAAAAGATTGTGGCCATGATTGTTTTGGTTGACTGAGTGACCTTGGCCTTTAAGGCGGTGCTTCACCAGGTTTATGCCAATCCATTGATTCTCTTTTGGACAAGGGATCATAGTAGGGGGCCATAGTTTCATCTCATGTTCCATGCCTGACCATAGATGACTCGTTGCTGCTTTTGGACTGAGCGAAGAAGTCTGGCATCCATCTTGCACTAACCTTATTATGTTTAAATGTTCATGAATAATTCCAAGGACTGTTGTTTTAGAAAGGCCCAACTTTGCTGCTATTTCTGTAACTTGAGCTGCCTGTCTTCCATAACTTCTTTCCACAAGAGCGATGTTTTCAGGAGTGCACACCTCCAAGGGCCGACCTGCATGCTCTTCATCTTCAATGTTTTCTCGGCCCATTCTCTTATGGTAGAATGTGAGGGGGAGTGCTTCCGCATATACACCATCTAATCACTGTTTAATTTCATTTAAAGTATGTCCTTTTTTGTGAAGGACTTAATAACGGCTTGATACTGCTTTTTGAACATGTCACAATCTTCTACACATAGCCATCTTTATGCAACTATATCTGAGCAATTGAACACAGAGGAGCAAAAGTTACAGCTGCATTTATTTACTTAACATAATAAGGTGTGACACCAAATAAGGGTTTTGTGAAGGCGATAATCCTTATCGGCCAGGCCGGAAACTTATGGACCTACTCTCGTATACTCATTAGTAGCAAAGACATGATATTTAATTGTGTAATTCTGTGCCTTAGAAGTGCATTCTAATACCTATTAATTCATTTTTTAGAATATCGATATTAATAAAGTCCATAGTTCTTTTTCGATTGCTTCTAGAAAAATTTTCCTCTTGTGGATAAACATCGATTTTTTCAAATGAGCATTTTCATTGCTACACTTACCTCATTTTTTGGCAAAAGCGGACCCATCAGCTTGCTCACCAATGACAAAGATTTAAAATGGAAAATAAAATCTTCAAAAGAAAATGTAAAACATACAGTATCACCTAAAAAGTAAACAATACGGTGCAGAACGTGAACAATATATATATTATATCTACATATAAACATTGTAATGAAATATGAAAAATTAAATTGTGCTTATTGGTTTCTACACATGCTGAAACAAAAATTTTGCTTCCCAGTAGATACTATGATACATGAGATGAAATGATAAATTGGGAAAGGATTTTTGATTTAAAGGATGGAAACGTTCGAGGCCTGAGTTTAGGGAACCTCCCTGGCATTTGCCATTTATGAGGACTGAGGAAAACTTGGAAAAGCATTTTCCATTTTCTCACTCTCTAGTCATAACATAATACCATCAATTGATAATGCATTGTGATCCTTTGATGTTGTTCTTTGGGAACAGTGCATAACTTTCATTTGGTTTGTTCTGGCTATTCCTGGCTATACTATAAAACCAAAGTTTTGATTCCCATTTGCATCTTGGTTCATATGGTCTGACAGAAACTGAATCAGGATAGTTCAAGGTATAGCATTGGTGTATACCTCTGGTGAATCCTGTAATCCTTTGAGGAAATTAATCAGGAAGCAGGAACCTACAACACATCTTTCAGCCACATTCCTATGAAATGACCTGATACTTCCCCATTTAATTTTTCTGTCTCAAACTCCTGAAAAGGAGACATGCATTAACTGTAAAGGCCTTTATAAATGTATAGAATTTAGGGAAATTTGGAAATGATTGTAGTAAATAAAAGTATTTTTCATTAGAAATTAAGCTGCAGTGCTATTGTTTGATTTGTTTTATTTATAGATGCTATTTAACAGCTGAAGTCATCAGCGTCCAATTCTATTCAGGGCGTGAAACAACCGACAAATTTTGCTCAGAGGCTTTTTCTTTCAGGATTGAGGTTGTTTTTGTGCCGTAAATGTATGACACGGGACCAACAGCTTTACTTCCCTTCTGAAGTAAGCCATCCTTTGGATTTTTACGTCTGAAAAAATCCATCGGTCCTGTCCGGGTTTGAACCCTTGATCTTGGGTTTAGAAGGCAAATATGGTACACCACCAGGACCAACCTGCAGTGCTATAGCTTACCCTAGAGAGCGTAAAATAGAGCATGATAGGGGCTGGAAACATGCATATCATTAATTGTAAGACACAATTGAAATTTATTTGCAGATAATTTATTCAGATTATTCATTATATCATTATCATTATTGATAATGATTGTCATTTTAGTTAACATTAACTGCTATAAAGTTTGTCTTGATGAATTTCTGACCTGGATCAGGTGTCTATCCTAAAAAAAAGGGACCTTGTATCATTGATAACTTAAGAATTTTACCCTTGATTCTGTCAGCAATAAGGAGCAAAAGCTGCTTTTTCCCTCTAGAATTCACATGAAGGCCATGTACAGTAAACTTACCTCTACTTAGGTGATTTGCACCTATCATACAAGTGTGAGAGTTTGTGGGTGTCATCAATGCACCTTCAAGTCTCATATTCATACTCTGCACCCTCCTATGAAGCTGAGGCTTGTCATGCCTATCTAACAGTCAGAAAACTTCACGTTGTACGCCTGCTTTTAGCACTGATGTCACTAAGATCTCAATCTGATAATTATTAAATTTCTCGAGCTATTTCCTGCAGCACCAAAGATTATAACATGGTTCTCTTTGCTGAAATCAGCATTTAGTTTTCCAAGTGTTTAGTGATATCAGCGAGTTCATTCTTGGCTTTAAAATGCTAGAACATCATATTTGCTACCTTCAGTAGAGATGCTATACCTCTCCCATGACAACTACCTAGCAACAAAGTCTTACTCTTCACCTTAGGCTTAGCATTTTGTGTTCTGGTGAGCTTCCAAGGTTCCAAGAATGTTGAATCTGTTCACCAGAGGGATAATAGTAGCATTAGCAAAGAAAAATCTCTTCCTCTTATGATTATTTCTTGGCACAACCTTGAATTATTCAGTAGATTTACAATTGACTTTAGTTGGTGAGCAATAAATCTCAAGGTGCATCTTAGCAAGTGCCAATTCCCCTCTCAGTTGGAGAATAGTTTTTCTTGCTTTACCACTATACTTACAAAGTTCACCAAACCATTAATCAGATATGGGAGCCATCTCACTGTCAGTTTTAACACAAGTCCAATCAAACCGCAACTGACAATCATCACAAAACATCTGAGCTCACCTTCTATGACATGCGCCATTTACCACTCAAGTCACACTCTTTAGCATTCATTTTCCACACTTAGCATTCAAACTCAGACACAACACTAAATTAAATTATGTAAACTACACTTAACACCCCCACACAACCCAAAACTGAAGTATATAAGCTAAACTTACCCTTCACAAGCAACACAAAACTAAATCACATGAGTTACACTTAACACTCAGACACAGCACTAAATTCAAGTAATCAAGTTACTATATCACAACCAGAAATGTATCTGATTAACCCCAGACTAACAAATCATTAGCCACGAGTTTAACTACACTTATATAAATGAAAAAAAAGACGGAAAATAAAGCAGAATTTATAGATACACAAATCACACGAATCAGCCAGTGCTCTGTGATGTTTCTTCCAAAGTATACAACATTTAGCACAAGAATAAGCGATTTAAATGTACAGGATCCTGAAAACCATATGTAGTTGATACTGAACGGAACACTGGTAAAAGACTGCCGGTACATTTCAGTATTATTGTAGAAGCTCTGGGATCATTTGGTGCTTTGTTCTCAAAAGGAAAATGTGGGTGAATGTGTCAATGCATGGATAAAGTTTGTACATAGGAATTTTAGATTTAGCTGGCTAAGTAACTCAGAAACATGGCATTTGCAGTGGAGCTATAGCTTTTGTTGTTCATTTTTTGGCAGGGATATTTGACCATAATTGCATTTTGCGATTATTTTTAGAAATTTCCTCCTCCAGAAGGGGCCAGTGCAAAAGAACTTGTGGATCTTTAGCGGATCCATTAATGTATTTCAGTCATCACCTGGAAAACCTGTGGCAAGTCCCTCATCATGTTAAATTCATAAGGTAGTTAAAAATTTTTGGAAGAACTGAGCACTTAA
The DNA here is from genome assembly GCA_030762175.1 of Metallyticus violacea. Classification (NCBI taxonomy): domain Eukaryota; kingdom Metazoa; phylum Arthropoda; class Insecta; order Mantodea; family Metallyticidae; genus Metallyticus; species Metallyticus violacea. The sequence continues at coordinate 360,008,110 of CM060846.1, read as the reverse complement.
CATAAGAAAATTAGTGGTGTTACATAGAAAGTGAAAGTACACCCTTGAATTATTGTAATGTATTTTATTGCTCTTACCTATGATATTGACATACCATATAGAAGACTTAACAGATGACAGGTTTCAGGTTTTTTTTTTACAAAATATATGTCTACATGCAACTCATAAACTGTAATAATTATTTTCTAGGATGTATTGAACACTTGTTTCTTCGGAAATTACTCATCTCCCTCTTCTTGGTTATATTTTTTAGATGTTTCTCTTCAAATAGCACGACATTCCATGAACTATCATACTGATGCAAGTGGCCAAGGTCATTAAGTAGAGGACTCAAGAGCAGGAATAATGGGGTTCAATTTCCATCAGGACCCTCCTATTTGACAAGATTTTTCCGTTTTCCTCATTCCTCATAAGTGGAAAATGCCTTGTACCCCAAACTATGGCCTTGAATACTTCCTTCCTTAAAAAAATGCTTTCCTATTTTATCATTTTATTTCATGTATTCCATGCCCTAATATATGGTGCCTCATTAGATAAAATGGATGTTAAACACTATTTAAAAAGCAACTATCAGATGCTGCTTTATCTAGTGCCATATTAGCACTTCAAACAATGCAGCAGATAATCTTATGTTAAAATTTTAAAATAAATTGCATTCATCTGTTTCTGCTCCCAATGCATATAGCCTAGAGTAAATAGGTTGGATGATGCATATAATTTTGAAAATAATTGCTGCACTACATAATGGGATGCAGTAAGTGGAGGGAGGATTATGCAGGCATATAATATTGCTTGAATCTCCAGTCACACGTTATGAAGTTGAGAAAACATTTAAGTATTTCATCAACACAGGAAACAAAACAAACCTCAGAAATCCCCTTAATTGGATAACATCACAAAAACATCCCTAATAAAAATGCAAAATCAGCTAAATCACTAGTACATTGCACTGAAGAAGGTAGATAACTGTTCAGCTGCTTGGTACTACAGCTCTTTTGTGACGTACAAACATCCACTACTCTCTCGTGATATTGATTTTAGCTTTTTATGTAAAATTTCTTTTGAAATGATTAATTGGCATAAACTGTAATTGTTTTTCAGGTCTCACAAATAGGGCAAGGCACATCTTCTTGCAACATTTTTTATCTCTAGAATTGGAAATAAAACTGTAATTTGCAGTTTTAAGCCTTTTTCAGTATTATCTTCTGCCTTTTATTGTTATCATAATATACTAAAAATGGTGTGTAATTGACACATTGTTTTTCCAATTTGACTACATCTTGAAAACATTCTTTAAACTTAGTTTTCTCTGTACCTCTGTATATTTATTAGCATCTCCTGATTCAAAGGACTATATAACAGACATACGTTTGCAAAATAGAATGTAAGTTATTGTGGGTTGGTTACATTTTTTGGAAATGATTATTGTGCACTTACAAGTGTGCAAGGTAATTGTTCAATGTGAGGGATATTCAACATGCATATATGGCACAAGTATTCATCTGCAACAATGCTTAAGGAAATTTAACCATTTTGGGAGGACTACATCACAGCTCTATAGTGTAAACCATAGACATTCAATTGCAATATTAGTATGTTGTGTCAAGGCTTTATATCAACCATGTAATCAGTAAAAAGGCTCTGCTATCTCACTCAAAGAGGAAGCCAATATTTTTTATAAGTTCCTTGCATTCCAAATCAGCACAAATACCCTATTGGCACAGGTTATGTATGAATGAACTAAACTACATACTTAAGGAATGAATATTGCCCTAGAGTGATGAAGAAAGATCACTATTATGCAACATTATTTTGATGTTTTGAATAGCATAGCAATTGTTTGCTTTAGCATTAGATAAGTTCATTAACCATTAGGCTGGTGATTGCAGAGTACAGGAGGGTTTTGTCAAAAAGCAATAAGTTGTGATTAGTTTGTGAAACATCTTGGTGCATTTGTAATATTATTGTGAAAAATACACTGTTCCTCACAATTAAGTGTCATATGTTTTATTATCCCTGGATCATTCAGGTCAAAATTGCCTAGAAATTTCTGTCATCAGTATCAAAACCTAACATCAATTTCTCAATGCCAAGAAATTAACTGATTTTGAAGAATATGCCATGATATTAGGTAAATAGCATAATGAGGTTGATTTAATTAGACCACTAATAGTGGAAACTCACTGGGACAAAGAACACCACATGAATTTTGGCAGCCCGCTTGAAGTTGTGCAGGTGAATATTTGTGACATCACAGGGCATTTAGTTGAGGCTGACTGCACTATAGTAATATTTACTGTAATTAATAACTTTGCTACATCAATAGCTTGTAATAACACAAAAACTTTGGTAATGTAAGTGCCAACTATGTTGTACTAAAGATGGAAATGATTTATCTCATAATAGCAAACTCAGTAACCATCCACATGCAGCCGTCATTGTGATAATTATTTGTTGTTATGGCAGGCTACTGAATGATCTGGTCCAGTGTATGCTGCACTTAGTAGCAGATACAGGCCAATAATTGTAATCAGTGAGTTTTAGTCCTTTTGGAGATATTACAAGTAAGGGATCTAACAGTATTGGTTTTGCCACTGCTGGAGAACCAATTGCACCTCTAATCCCATTATATTTCAGTGGACCATACTGGTATAATTATGGATTGCCAATTTTGCTAGCTGTTTTTAATATTGATTCAAAGACATTGTAATATTGAATTTTTACTATAATACAAAAATGATTTAAAAGTGAAGGGTCTTTATTAAATTGCAGATGAGATGAGCAACACATTGTATAAGTTTAATAGGTATAAAATTTGAAAGACTATACTGTTGTTAGAGAAGGCCTTATTAATCATAATTTATTGTTAACCTCATTATAGTGAACAGACTATTTACAAAGAACACTCAAGAATTTTGCACAAGGCTCTTTAAAAGAAGTTGAACCTGTAGCTAGCTAGCAATAACAGATTTATAATTTCTTTCAAAAGGAAAAAGTATTCCATATGCACTTTACTTCGTTTTCTGCATTTTGCACACAAAACTATAATACATATTTTTTGGCTTTGGTAATGGAACTTCAGTTAATTGTTCTCCTCATTTTCAAAAAAAATTTATGTGTGTACAGAATGAAAATGTGTCTGTTAATCAGTTTAGTCCAAATAATTAACTTTAATTAAAATATTAACCTTTTAATAAAGTGTATAATGAAGATAATTCTAAATAGTTGTATTTTATCAACTGTATTATTCATACAGGTATGCTGGCATCCAAAATAATGAACTGTGTTTCTGTGCTGGATCACATGGAAGGTATGGACCAGGAATATGTGAAATCCTTTGTCCTTATGATATAAATGCAACCTGTGGAGGCAATATGTCTAACAGCATTTTTGATACAGGACAGCGAAGTAAGTAGTGGAATTGTTCTCTATTGTTATATTCATTATTATATCTTATAGTACTGTTAAAATTCATTGCATGTTATCACTTAACAGATTGTACAATAAAACTTTTTACAGATATCGGTTGAACTTCAATAGTACTGTGTTGTGTTAAAGTTGATACGGTATCAGATCACTAATTGGCAAGATTTTCATATTTTTTTTAAATTTTTCATGGAATGTTTTCCATTTGTATTGTGTGAGTTCCATTCACTTTACGCTTTGAGAGTTTTGGGTCTTTGAAACTAAAAACACAATTATTGTAATGCTTATGTCACATTTGTCACAATTGTTAAGAAATGAGATTATATAGTGATTCTTTTGACCAACATCTGGCAAAAAATAAAAGATCATTTAAGAGGAATTGGAGGATTGAAACATCTTATTTCAAGTGATCAGCATTCAAGTACTACTGATATTCTAGCTTTTGAAGTGATAGCCAAACCATTGAAAGGTATAGAATATCAATTCTTATAGCATTTTAGACAATTCCAAAATTCTTATGCATTTGCATTCTATAACAGTTATTTGCCTTGTTGGAAGATACATCTCAAGTCATCAGCTCATCGCTTTTAATTCAGGGCATGAAATGGCCAATAAATTTATCTCCGAGTCCTCTTCCTTCAGGCTTCTATGAAATGGGACCCATGGCTTTACTTTCATCATCAGACATTCAGTAGTTTTGTATAATTGATAAGGTACTTGTGGGTCTGTATTGTAAAGTTTAGTGGTCAAACTTCTTAAACTATAGAACAGTAATGTTAACTTAGCATGAGACTTAACATGTTAAAATTAACATTGGTTGATAAAACAGAATTTTTGTTAGTTTGAATGTTAAAGTAGCTAGCTGCTTGTAAATATCTGATAATGAAACCAGCCCTAATGAAGATAAAAGTAGTAACATGGGGTTTACATTATAGAACAAAATAGTAAAGATTCTAATTTATTTTCATTGAAGTTCTCTCAGGAAATCAGCTAGGTGAAAGGCACACTTACTTCCAAGCTTTGGAAGGGTAACAGAAGTGACTGCCTTTGACCAGATTGATCTCCTGAGAAAACTTCTATGATTGCTGTTACCAAGAAAGCTACAAGTTTCAGGATTTTTTGCTTTTATATTGGGTGAGCAGATTATGGCTTCCCATGTGCAGTGGCATACGCAGCCTGTACTTACAGCTGTATGGCAACATGAGTCCTCATTTTACCAAACTACAGCTTCAATGCTGGAGGGGTTAATAATAATACCAAAAGAAAAAAAAAAGAAGAATCACTAAAATGACTTGTACTCACCCGTGTCACCCAATGAGATTTTAGAACTGCTTTCCTTCATTATCCAAATATTTCTGGCAGTAACTAAGAAAATTACCTATCAATCTTTTTGATTCTTTTTGGGAAATTGAATTTTTTCTTCTTCAGTTCCTCTAAGGTGTTTGGACTTGTCTTATTCCAGATATAATAGTCACAAGGGGCTAAATCATGGGAAATAGGTAGGTCAAATATTTTTACTGATAATTCTATAAAAGATTTAAAGTTGCTTGCATTGAAACATTGGTTATATGAGCCTCAGTAGTAAAAACGGGCATTAAACACTATTCCCCCCCCCCCAAAATTGCATGAGGATTGATGTAAGCTCGTACATGCTGATTGTGAAAATTTACAATCTTATCATGTTGAAACGACACCTCATCTGTGAACACACAGTTGCAATAAAACCAGGGTTGACACCCTGTTGATTAAATCATTTGCAGAAGTGTATCTGTGCAGGAAAATAAGCTGCTGATAGTGCCTGCACACTTTGTGAATGGTATGAATATAGCAGGTTTGTATGTAACACTCTGCAGGGGGTCATGTGGTCAACATTAATTGTTTTAGCTAATTGTCTTACACTGACACTAGGTTTGTCAACTGCATGAAGAATTGCCTCCTCCAGTGCAGGTTCTCATCCTTGCCTTCCTCAGTCATGAGTAGCAGGCTTAAATATCCCATGCTCCTTAAGATGACAATCAGTTACTTCAAACGTCTTTCTATTCGAGCACCTTCATCTAGAAATCTTTCCAGATACAAATGTTGAGTGGCACCTTATGCTAATCCATACATCAAATGAGCAACTGCCAACTCTGCATTTGTGTACACTTCCATTGCACTGTACCAAAACCAAGTCTATAATGAACACTAAACAGTTGATGCTACATGTGGCAATAAGGCAATTGAGTGAGTTGCATGTTAACACAAGCAATGAAGTGAGTTGCATGTCAACATTACCTTAGCTCAAATGGAACACAAAAACACTGGTAGTGAACCTCAGAATTACAACTTAATCAGGGGGCATTTTGAACATTTCGTGCAAGAAAGAGTTTCAAGAGATACACTAGTGTATCTGTTCTGTATTCTGTTACTGTGTGTTTCCCATGACTAATGTACTAAGAAGAGTTGATAAAAGAGTTCTAACATGTACATAAGTAAAGCATTTCCGGGCCCATGTTCACATAACATATTTTCTTTTACGTGTCAAGAATGTGTCCTGAAAGAATGACTCTACCTTATTGTTACACTCGGTATGATGGAATAAAAAGCATATATGTATTGTGCTGTTTCAGCTCCTGGTCCCCCACCATCTTTGAAGCTGCTAAATGCCACAGAGACAAGTGTTCATGCAGAATGGGAATCTCCATACTCGGCCAATGGAGCAATATGTAGTTATACCATTGTGGCCAACAAGGTTAGAACATCTTCAGCTAGTGACCGGTTTTCACCAAGACAGGAACTTTCTACACCAGGTGATGTTCTCAAGACTGATTTATTAAACCTCCACCCAGGAACTGAGTACGAGGTGTCAGTTCATGCCAGTACTGAAAACGGACCAGGAGAATCTGTAAACAAAACATTTTGGACATTGATTGGTGGTAAGTTATTTTTATTATATCTAATGTGCTCATTTATTCAAATGGTAATAATTTTTTTACATCAGCATGTTTACAAAGTAAAAATGTAAGCCATTAACAGAGTAGCATACTCTAGCTGACAGTTTTATTTTTGTGACACTGGTGTGATTAATTTTGTGACATTGGTGTGATAACATTTACCCATAATCTTTGGGTTAAACCCTTACGTTGATATATGCTTATCAAGCTGCCAATTGAAGCTGTGCTTACTAACCCAAAGTAACAAGAATCCCTGCTGTCCACAATTCCACAAATGGTGTTTAATAACTATTTTAACTATGTAGGTATTGCACACTAATGATAAAATGAGATGAAATAAATTGGAAAAGAAAGCATTCTAGGTCTAAGTTTGGGTATCTCCCCAGCATTTGTCATTGATGATGACTGAGTATGGTCCTTGCAAAAATGGAACTGCAGAACTCCTGTTTGAATCCATACCTTATGAGGAACATCTCAGTATACTCATATCGAAACATACCTCAACAATATTCCTGTCTCTTCTATGTGCAATAAGGAGTTCATGTTCCAAAAATGAGTTGTGTTTTTAACTGAATGTACACTAAAATTAGTTGACAAATTCTTGGAACATATAGGGAAAATAACGTGGTACTGTAGAGAAGGAACCGGACAACCCTGAAGGGTGACAGTCTTTTGTCTGCATGTGTATAACAGGTTTATCTGTTGTTAATCCTAGACTGTTATTGGCTGAAGCTAAAATATTATTGGTGAGGCAAGATTGAGAATTTCTATTTCTTAATTATCAGAGATAATTTCTCAATTATCTGAAAAAAATGTGGCAATGCAATTGTTTCCTACTAAAAGTAAGCCAGTTGGTATAAAATAATAGTGGCAATAATAATAGGATAGTACATACTTTGCTTATGGGTTCTACCTGTCACGAATATACAAGATATTAACCTAGGTTCCGTTACCTTGTATTTCTTTAAAGAATTATAAATTATCCCCCTTCCTGTATTTATAACACTGTATGGTAAATTACTTATCTCTTTGTAGAAGCAAGAAGAGTAAAAAAACATAACTGACGAAGATTTGCAGCTCTGGGTCTTGGAAAATTTCAAAAAATTTATTTGTAACAATAGATTTTAGCGCATCCTCTTCTTGGGTCTCTCATTTCAAAAACAATCATAAAATTAAAAGATAACAAAAATTGTTTTAAGGGCATTCATAAAGAAATAAGAAGAAAAAGACAAAGTAGCAGAAAGTTTTTTGGGATCTCCCTTCCAGTATTTATAGCACTGATGAGAGTGGTTTTGAGCACAAAGTGAGAGCAAAAAGACTTTATCTTTTGTTGGGAAATAACATATTCAAACTATTGCAAAATCTATTAGTGTGCTAACCCATTCATATACTGTTATGTCCACTATTAGTATGGATGGATCTATTTTTCCTAAATTATTTGTTGTACTGCAAGAGAATACAGGCAGTTTCAAACGTTAAGTTTCAAGGGAGATGTTTAAGTTCGAAAATTTAATTGTGAAAGCAATAAAATTGGGAAAATTGGGGAAAAAAGAGTTGAGATCATGGTTTAATGCGGCCTTTTTTCCTTGCTCTGAAAATAACCATGCTCTACTTTTTGATTCGCAGATGAGTTATAATGACACCACATATCTTCAAGATATTCCTCCTGGAAACACTATTGAAATTCTGCAGATTCCTCACAGAACTATGGATAAACTTCAAACTTGTATAAGTTTTTCTTTTGTTACTGTAAATCTCTTCATCATCTAACTAAAACTTTGACAGTCAATGAGAACATTAATCTCGAGGTTTTTCAGTGGGACAGTATTTTCAAAATAGTAATTTATTCATTACCAAATTTCTTCCTCACGGTTCCGGGACATGATTAAATATTCATGGTTAGCAACCAAATATACAACAGTGTGACCCCTCGAGTTCATTGTGCCTGTGAAATTCTGCCTACAAACAAGTGTGAAAATGTGTGAAGAATGTGAAAATGCAATTATTTGTTGTGCATTGTGACGAAAGAACTTGTGCTTTAATCAGTGCATTAACACCAGTCACATTTGTTTTGCTTTCATCCATGCAAGACACTTACAGGGACAGTCGATTGTCTCCTCGCATCAAAAACACCTTGCTGCAGTTAAGGGATGACCAATTCCTACTCTGGCCCGACATTCTCCAGTTTTGATCTCGGGTGCTTGCAGTTGAAAGAGTAGCTCATTTTTAGAACATGGACTTCTTATAATTGATGAGGTATGTTTTGATATGAGTGTATTGACATGTTCTTTGTTAGTCACTCATGTTAATAAAACCTTTACTGAAACCACTAGAATGTTAAACTGTAGATTCTATAATTCTATATGATGGGTGTTCTATAAGTTTTCTGCCTGTCCAAGAAAGCACAAGATTTAATAGAACTTTTTTTTTCAACATGGTCACTTTGTAAGTCAGGACATTAGTTAAGCAATTTTCTAAAATTTTAATACCCTTGGTAAAATAAGATTTGTCCAACTGTGAAAATAAGTGTCTGTCTCAACTTCTACCTCATCATTTGATGTAAATTTTCACCCAACCAGCCTTTTCTTTACATTTGGGAACAAAAAGTAACTGCTGGAAGCCAAATCTGGCAAATATGGCAAATGAGGAAGCACTTGGAAGTGAAGGTCATGCAGTTTTGCAGTAACAATCCCAAACATGTGTGAAGGGGCATATTCACAATAAAAGAGAACTTTCTTTCTCACAAGGTGTGGATGTTAGCCTGAATAGCAATCTTGGTCCAGTAGTAAGACATAATACTCCTTGGTAATGGTTCTGCTCTTCTGAAGGTAGTCCATGAGCACCACACCACGAAAATCCCCGAAAACCATAGCCATGATTTTTCCATTTTTGCTTTATTCAGTGACTTTCACCGGTTACCACCCACTGTTTGGATAGTTCTTAAATCCCTGGCATGTGATCATGAATCCATTTGTCAGAGAAACTCGCTGGAATTGCATTTAAATTAATCCAAACATTCTTGCAAAATGTTCATTTGAATGTATTTTTGGTCCATTGTAAGCAAACACAGCATCTATCAAGCTTAAATCTTTCTCATATCCAAAACGTTATGTAAAATATAGTAGACATACTCTATCAAGGTCTTTGCAATGTCAGCCAACTAGCATACCTTCAGTTGGTGAACAACACTGAGTGTGGCATTGTGAATTTTTGTCACAGTATCATCAGTCATAGCAGTTTTGGGACTCCCTGAGCTCTCATCATCTTTCAATGGATATAAGACTATGCGTAAATTCAGCATCCCACTTTTTAGCCATTAAAAATGAGGAATCCTTTATTATAAAATATAATTCGTTTTGTATTTTTGTAGGGGTTAAACCCTTCCAAATAAAGTACTTTATCAGTACTTTATCACGGCTTGAATTTCAGTTTTGTCCATTTGTAGAAAATGTTAACACTAATTTGTTTACACAGTTGTTAAAAACTTTAAAGCGAGCCATCTAAATCATACTTAACAATTATGATTGGCCATCTTCATGACATTTCATGAGTCAGGCTGAGAACTTTTTTAGAACACCCTCATAGTTGTCAAGTTATTGAGAGTAATGGATTCTGCTGAAAAATTATTCCTCTCAGAGAAAATTGTTTGTTGTTAGATGGAGTGTCACTTTAAATCTTGTCGGTCCTGGTGGTGTAGTGGCTGCCACACTTGCCTCCTAAACCCAATATCGCGGATTCGATGCCGGCCAGGACCGATGGATTTTTTCGGGCGTAAAAATCCTAAGTATGGCTTGGAAGTAAAGCAATGGGTCCCATGTTGTACATTTACAGCACAATAAAGAACATCAGGCCTGAAAAAAGAGGCCTCTGAGCACAAAAAATTTGTTGGCCATTTCACACCCTGAATTGAGTGGGACGCCTTTTTTTTGGGGGGGGGGGCAGTTATGAAGACTGAGGAAAACCTGGAAAAAAAGAACCATTCAGGGAGGACGGTCCTGGCGGGATTCGAACCGCAGACCTCCCGCTCACGAGTCCGTGCCTTAACGACCTCGGCCACCCATGGAGGTTGAGTGGGACGCTGATGACCTGAGATGTTAAAGAGTGTCCATAAATAAACCAAATAAACAACTTTAAATCTTGGTTATATGTATATTTATGAGCATGAGACAGGTTGACAAAAATGTTCAATTTTATACTTTGTGCTGCAATAATAGGAATAAATTTTCAACTGAATCCATCTCCCAATAACATTAGGGCATGTGGTCAAGGTGAAATTTTCGGGTAAAGCAAATTTATGACTATTTTATATATATATCTTTCTTATGGAAGGGAAAAGAAAAAATGTCAACCCTACTACATTCTTTGTACATCAACTATCAACTGGCGACTATGTAAGGAATGAAACCGTCATTTCCATTTAGTAGAGTAACTGGCATTACAATGTAGTAGAGCATAGACAGCTGCATTACAGTTTGTACCACATAAGTTTGTGTGCTGTGTTATCTATTAGGTGTATAAGTAGTTGTAATTAGAGTATTTTAATTATAAGTAATTTAAATATTGTACTTACGAAGCTGTTGACAATGGAGTGGCAATATAACCTAAGCTTAGGTATTCATTTTTTACACTAAACTCCATTCACTTACACAAAAGTAAGACGCGTTTCGGGAGAATGTCAAATATTCACTTTTCTTTTTTCACTACTAGAGACTAATGACAACAGGGTAAGGCATTTTCTGTTATTGATTATAATTAATTGTCTTCCATGGGAAAACTACATGTTTTTCTTCTGACAATGCCTTTGCAGTGATTGGTGCAACATTAGGTGTTGCCAAGTTTGTGAAGGAGAAGCATTCATCTATTAATTTCATGGGTTGTTCGTGTCATCATATACACATTGTGCTCAAGGCAACTCGCCAGTTGCCAAATCTAGAGAACCTTTTGGTCCACTTATTTTACTCTACCTTAAATAGTTTTATAAGGCTGAATGCATTAAAAGTATGTGCATGTGTAGTTTTTTTTATTTTTATGTATATATTTTATTAATTATACGGGGTCTAAAAATATTTTTAAGCTCGTCAGTACTCATTGGTTCTATTTGAATTCTTGAGCAATGGGAAGCTTTGTCATTTCTGTTTTATAATAGACCCCAACAGCAGAATTGCAGTACATAGCAGTTTGAAACCATGAAAACTTTCTCTCAGAATCCGCATGCAGAATATTTCTTCTGAATACAATTTTTGTTTTTAGTTTCTGTAATTTTTTTTTTTTTTGCAGCAAAATAAGAAGGAAACTTCCTAGCCTTGTTGTGAGTTATTGGTGAGATTTGTTAAACCATCTTCTCTTATATTTGATTCTGCCTCAATTTCCTATGTCAAATTCAAAAAGAGGAAATGCAAATGAGGTCTTCATGACTGGAGTAAAAGCCAGAGCATACTCATGAGAGATAGACTGTGATGAAGATATGTATAATTGTTAGAATGTGTTATATGTCAGCTTGTTGAATCATTCTAAAGAAATTTCTAGTCGAGGATGAATCTCTTAAGCATGCTGAAGTTTTAGATTTTTCACTTAGAAAAAAAATTTTGTATTAAACTCTTAAACATTTCATTCAAAGATTCCCATATTTGGTTAATGAAAGTGAACATGACAAAGATGAATTTGCCACATAGCAATGATGCTCTCCCTGAATACAATGGACAAAATAGCAGATATTAGAAATCAGAGTAGACGGGTAAAATGTAAAATTTGATATAAAGTTGTGTTTGCAGTACTAGCTTAGATAATGGGGTTTAATGGAGTTTAAACAACCCCTGGCATGTCAGTCAATAAGGCTTATTGTGCTATCCCATAGGAAGAAACGTCTTCATTGTTTTCCAAAAAATTTGTTCCTTGAACAAGTTGCATTTTTTTCGTTCCAATATTAGTGTCTGTTCCTAAGTCTTCCCTGGTTATAGAAAGAGTAAGTCTCTTTCTTACCATGAATGGACACTGAAACAGTATATGCAAGGTAGATTCCTCATCCTGTTTACACATTCTACAAATAGTTTCATCTTTATAGAGTCCCACTTTTCTGGATATTTCATTGAGTGACCATGTTCAGTAATTAATGCAACTATTTTCCATATTCCTCTTCTGTCCAAAGTTATAAGAAATGTGGAAAGAGTGTTGCTAAGACCTAGGACCAATTTCCTAGCTTGTCTTTATTAAGGATAGGTTTGCCACCTTAGTTGGTGTATGTCCCCAATCCATTTTTTTAAATGCAGTCTTGGCAATTACATATACTCATTCCAACTGCAGGTTCAAGACCAAAGAAGGGTGTATCGGCACCCCTTTACGCAAATGATTGCTTTTTCATTTCCATAAATTCCCTGGTGCCCGGGCACCCACTGCAGTTTCAGCCTGTTTGCGAGATGCCAGGGCAGACTGGACATTTAGGCGCTACAATACCAGTTTAGATTTTACCTGGTCATTGGAAAGTGCTTTTTAAACACTTTAACTCTGAGAATTTGTTTAATGTGGAATCCTCTCAAGTCCTTTAAAGGCACAGTTCAGAATAGCAAGTGTTTCTGCCTGAAAAATTATGCATTATTTGCCATGGCTGATGTTGGTCCTTGGAGATAGGCCCATATGCCTGCACCCGATTGTATCCCCATATGGGATCCAGGCAAACCAAAAAAAGTTGGTCACTTTCTTTTGTGTGTACATAGTTCCTTCCATCCAGTCTTCTCGAGATCCGAGAGTTACCTTAAATGGGGGGAAAGTATAGTATTGAGCTACTTACTTAAATGTAAATTGGAACTTGCACAGTGAAGCTAATCATATTAATTGATATCATTGTATGATTCAGTTGAACTACACACACTTAAAGCTTCACCTACTTTTCATAAATGTATGGAACCGGTTTTCAGAACATTTAGTCCCCATCTTCAGCCAGACTAAAGTTCAACTGTCGGATCATTCGTTGAGTTGTGGGAATGTATATTCTGCTCTGGTGGCAGTGTGATAAATTTGTAGTTTATGTTTTCATCCCCAGCAATGTCGAAGTTCATTATGCTGTCTTTGTATTTGTAGATGTAAATCTGGGAGAAAATCTATATCTTCAAATAAAAAGACAGCATAATGAACTTTGACATTACCGAGGATGAAAACATAAACTACACCTTATTTTGATTTAAAGTAAAACACTAAAAATCATGTCATCACATTAAAACTCTCTTTAAGTTTCACAAACACTCTTATAAAAGTAATATTGGTACATGTTTCGTGAGGTACATCACATTGTCAATGTGAGGTATGCACATTGTCAGTCGTCATTTTGGTTGACAATGTGAGGAATGTACCTCACGAAACATGTACCAAAATGACTTTTATAAGTGTGTTTGTGAAACTTAAAGAGAGTTTTAATGTGACGACATGATTTTTAGGTTTTACTTTAAATCAAAATAAGATTAACAAAAGTTTCACTGTGTTGATTCCGACATTCCGTAAACACATAAACTACATGTTTATCACACCACCACCAGAGCAGAATATACATTCCCACAGCTCAACGAATGATCCGACAGTTGAACTTCAGCCTGGCTGAAGATGGGAACTAAATGTTCTGGAAACTGGTTCCATACATTTATGAAAAGTAAGTGAAGCTTTAAGAGTGTGTAGTTCAATTGAATCATACAATGATATCAATTAATAGTATTGAGTGTTTATTAGGTTATTCCTAATCCTCAATTCTGGAATATATAGGAATTTTAAAATAGAGGTATGTCCAGTTCCCTGCATGCACTAAGCAATATGCATTAAGCCCAGCATCCGCTTGTAAATTGTAAATGACCATGAGAGGGAGACCCAACAAAGTCTTCATTGCAATGTTTGGCATATATGTGAAGGCCCCTGTAACACACAGGTATGCTAATCTCTGTAACTTGAGAAATTTACCTACTATAGTAGTTTTTAAAGACAAGGACGCCATAAGATATCTGACAGCTGACTGTTTCAACATATGAATAGTGGCTAATGTATGGTTTTAAGTCCCAGGTGGATCCAATAGTGCATTTGGTGGTTACAAAATATCGCCGGCTCTAAGGAGAAAGTCGTTAATATGGTTGTTCCAGGTCAGTTTCTTATCCAGTTCAAGACCTAGATATTTATCTGACTCACAGTGTCCCAGACCTTGTAAGTTTCTTATTTTAGTAAATGGAACAACTGCTTTCTTAGGAATGATAGATAATACCTTCTGCATGCACCAGTTGTGAATTTTCCTCAGCCCACAATTCATCATGTTGGAGACAGTTTTGGGAAATTTCCCAAAAATTATCATAAGTAATATCACAATAGAGTCCAAGATTGCCAATAAAACATGAAGTAGTAAGTGAATTTATCTGGAAAGCTCAGACCTCCAGTGATATTTATTAAGAATATTTCAAGAATATGATAAGAATTTAAGTATAATTCCCGTAAACTTTGCTCACAATATTATAATTGTACATTTGTGTTATGAATACTTAACTTTTTCAAGCCATTTCAAGCAACAGATGAATGTTTTTTTTTTTTTTTTTTTGAGTAGTGTTTAACGCCCGTTTTTACTACTGAGGCACCACAGGCGGTGGACACTGATGATACATGAAATGAAATGAAAATTTGGGAAAGGATTTTTTTTTTTTTTTTTTTTTTTTTTTTTTTTAAACAGATGAATGTGAATTATCAGTAATGCCATTAGAGAAGAACCTCATATGGGTTTGGGACTATTTCGTGGATAGTATAGGAATAAATGTATTTGAAATTTGCGCACAGATTATGAAAAATTGTAAAAAATTATATACTTATGAATAGCTAACCTATTCAGGAAGCATAAGAATGAAATAGACAAAAGTAAACTAATACAGTTACTACAATTCAATTTACTAATACCAACAGAGGAAAACAAAACAAAATATTTTTCTTTTTTGAACAATGTATTTATTAAGATTTGTGGTTGCTTAGGCAGATATTGTTTCATAATTTATAAAATGATTTCAGACTGTTTGACTGAATACACAAAACAATTGCTTGAGTGAATACACTGGAAGTTAATTAAATTTACAATTGCTGTAAACACAGAAAAGTGGTCAGTAATGCATGCTCAGTAAGTATATAGTGGAGCTATATGGTTGGCTACACTGACCACAAGACAAATGCACATTGTGTGATAAAACAGATTTGATAAAATGATTCGTCAATTTCACTGCAATATTGGACTGTGATTGGTCAAAATTCAAAGTTTTGTTTCGTTTCATTGATCAGTTTTATGATAGTGTCACAAAAGTGAAATAGTCAATGCTATATATCTGCATGGCCTTGTTTATTTCATTCCTGGATCATGACTTGGTGTAAGCTGTCCACTCCAGCAAGACTCCAAAGAAGGGGGTGAATAATATTCCTGTGTGGGCAGCCCCTTGTGTCAAAAATTCCTTTTGTTACTTCAAGAAGTCTAGCTGTAATATTTCTACTCCTGAGCATGGAGTTCATCCACCTACAAAGTGTCATTGCTTCCATTGCCAAAACCATATACTCATAAGGGGCGTTATCTAAAGCACTCTCTCTCTGCCTAGGAAAGCCCCTAGGACTATTTTTTTCCGAGTCATAAGAGTCCTCCAGTCTACTAACAAGGAATGAAGCACAAGAATTGAATGACTAGTAGGCATGATGATTTTGATGGAGGGGAGCATCTGACAACACCCTCCATCAGATATGTCTTTCAATCAGTCTTTCCAAAGTCTTTAAAAGGAACGATGCAAGACTGATCAGTCGATAAGCCTTAGCTTCTTTGTAATTATTACAGCTGCTTAGGAAAAAACACTACTCTGGTAGCTATCCAGGCCTGAGGAGTATAGCTGAAAACTATACTGGCCCAAAAGAGGTTACAGATGAGGATTTGAAGTGAATCAAGTCATTTCTGCAACAAAGATTTAAATGGCTTAAATTTATTAATTGCCCATTTAACTCTTCGCATGGTAACAACTTGAAATGCAAATTTCCAGTCCCTCAGCGATGCTCTCTTGGTTTAGAGTTTTTGAGATGGCTTATGGATTCACAGTGTTCTCATCAAATATGCACCCAGGGAAGTGTACCTTAAAAAGAACTTTTAGTGTTTCTTCAGCCAAGCATGTAAAACCTCCTGTGGGCTTTACATATTGTCCCTAGAGCATTAATAGGACCATGGGCCAATGCTCTATGTAATTTGGCTGCGTCTGAATGGCTAGATATTTTCTGACAGAAGGCTTGCCAAGATGATCTTATGGCCTTGCATGTACTTTGTTGTAGTCTGTGAGGAGTGTGTGATATGCCTCCCAGTCATCAATTCTTTTGAACTTGTTAAAGAGATGTCATACTGTGCATCTCTTATATTTAAGGTCTTTGACTCACCATGACATTTTCTTAAATTTCATTTGTGGGGGCAATTATTGTGATAAACTTTCAAATATGGCCTCTTGGATAGTGACTGTGGGTGGCCGAGATCGTAAAGACGCGGACTCGTGAGTGGGAGGTCTGGAGTTTGAATCCCGCCAGGTTTTTTCCAGGTTTCCTCCATCCTCATAAATGGCAAATGCCGGGGAGGTACCCAAAACTTAGGCCTGGAACCATTCCTTCCTTAAAAATAAATCCTTTCCCAATTGATCATTTCATCTCATGTATCAGTGTCCCTCGCCTGTGATGCCTCTGCAGCAAAAAACGGGCATTAAACACTATTCATATCTTGGATAGTGCTGGCAACTTGTTAATATTACCAAAAGATCTAATCTTATCGATCTGCCCAATCCTATTTAAGAGATCTTACAAGGTTCCCACAAGGTTCTGCTGGGATTCATATAGAAATTATCTCTTTTGATTACATTAACATTAAATGATATATATAGTAGTAGTCCAAAAGTGATGATTTGTCTATCACCCTCAATTTGATAATCTGCAGAGTAATGTACTTCGTGCAAAAAGTTATGTCAATAACTTCTTGCCTTATGCAATTGGCAAAGATAGGATTGTTACCGACATTAAGTATATGTAAATTGCTGAGAACAGAAAGTCTAAAAGGTACTTCCCCCTTTATCATCTCTACTGCCCCAAATTTCATGGTGAGAGTTGGCGTCACAACTAAAGATGGTCTGTTCACCTCTCTGAGTGCAATGTGTGACCAACTGCTCTAGTTCTCTAGTGGGTGGATTGTTGCCATCAAAGGGATATACAGAGTTCAGCAATATGCCCTTCCTTCCCCTGCATTGTATTCAATTTTTGGCATAGTGTTTTCACTGGAACAATATTCTAAAAGAGGGACATTGAATTTCATTGTGAACAAGAATACAATCCTATGTCAATTTCCCTTACTGCAGTGTATCAACTTACTTCACATTCTCCTAATCCCTTGATTTGGCCCATGTTAATCCAGGGTTCTTGAATCAGCTAGGTCTATTCCTTCTTCATTTTGCAGAAGGCAGCCAAAACTTGTTGGAGGTTGATATGGAGGACCTTTAAGGCCATCCTTGGCTATGGTTAAAATTGTAACTTGCTGAGGCTCAAAGGCTCTATCGCCCAGATCCCCTCAAAGGTGTTAATGCCCAGCATCATGTTGAGTGGGTTGCTCCCAGAGAGTTTTCTTGTCCAGAGAAGTGACTGTTGCAGCTGAGGGCTCACATATATGATCCTCAGAAGTGGGCAGTTGCTTTACACAGTGGTTTCCATAAGTCCCACAAGAAGCTATGGTTTTGTAAGGTCCACCGAGGTAGAGCCCCACGCTCTGGTTAAGCTTATACTCTGGAGGTTGCCAGATATCCAGAAGCCCCATTTAATACATTTAGCCCTGTGCTATACACCCCCTCAACATGGGTCACACTACACTTTAGGCATAGTAAGCAGCTTCTTAGTCTGGTTGTTGATTTGATTTATTTGTGGACGCTCTTTATCATTTCAGGCCATCAGCATCCCATTCAATTCACAATGTGAAACGGCCGATAAATTCTGCTCAGATGCCTCTTCTTTCAGGCTTGAGGTTCGTTTACATGCTGTAAATCTATAATATGGAATCCATGGCTTTACTTCCCTTCCAAAGGAAGCCATACTTAGGATTTTTATGCCTGAAAATATCCATCAATCTGGTTGGGAGTGAACCCAAGATTTTGGGTTTATAAGGAAAGTGTGGTTACAACTACACAACCAGGACACGCTTTTTAGTCTAGTATCTCTCATATGGAGGTCATAGGTGAGATACTGTCATGAGTGGCTCTACCGGTGATAACCACTGCCAAGCATAACCCATGGGATCTGTGATATATACATGGAAGGCACCAACAGCTGCAAGGTCATGCAGCTTTTAGTGGGTTTGCAGTACTAAGTGCACCTAACAGTAACTCTCCATCAGAAAGTATTTTTAGTGCTGTGAGAAAAAATATCAGACAGAAATCAGGTCCTCATTTAGTACTGCATTAAAATACTTCTATGCAGATGATCAAGATTTATCAGAAGTAGAAGTATGCTTCAAAGGAAAATTTGCAGAATAGTAGCTGGTAGATGGAAAACATGCCACAAAACATTTTTTTTATCACAAGAGAACTGACTGGCAGTGTGCTTAAATTCTATTACTTGAAGGAGAGGAGATTGCATGCTATGGGATTACGGATAATGCACTTTGAAGGTTCGTAGGTCTGCATTCTAGGTCTTTACTGTGGCTGTATGTGGTTGGTAAATATTTAACACCATAAAAAACAAACTTCACCTTAAGGATGAATTAGGAATCAACACAGTGAAACCCCCCAGGGGCCCAATTTTTTGGGTATGGGGCGTGGCGACCCCGAGGCACCCAAGCTGCTCCTGTATGTCCACTCTCAGTGTGTTTGACTTCTTTTTATTTCGTTTCCATTTCACTTTTATCTTTTATACCTCCCTGCTTTTAGTCTGAAGGATGCCTCTGTGTTTGACACAGTTAAAATGTGACTGGGTAATGGCGTGACTCCCAGCACTGAGTTATTGTGTAGGGCGGGAGCGTATCCCCTGGTAAAGGCCATTGCATGCACTGTTCACTTCCTGTAGGCGATTGGGTCCCTTTGTCTATACCCAGGAAGGTGCGACCCTAAGGTTACTTTTTTCAAGCCAGGGCAAGTAACCTAAGCCAGGGTGAAGCCCAGGAAGCAGCCTGCCATCTGAGACAGATGCAATGATGAAGGATGAAACCGCTATGGTGCAAGATAATCTTCATCCAAATGCAAAGAGGAAGAGAGTGGATGTTAAAGAGGTTACTGAGGTTTCATTCCCTCCTTTCCTAGTTATTAGTCGAACTGAGGAACGTCAGTCTTTTACCCGTGTAAACCCTTTTATTATCCAAAAAGGTTTGGACAGCATATATGGCCCTGTGAAATCATGCGCGTGTCAACGCAATGGTGCTTTATTTGTTGAGACTGTAAGTATTCCTCAAACTAATACCCTTCTTAAAGCCATTTTGCTCCACGGATACCCGATCCGAGTCGAAGAGCATCGCACCCTCAATTCTTCCCGAGGAGTAATTACTACCTCTGTGCTCGACGGCATGTCAGATACAGAAATTCAGGGCTATTTGGCAGATCAAAATGTAACTTCTGTTTATCGTGTTCAAGCGAAGAGGGATGGCGAGGTACAGCCAACACGAACTTTATTCCTCACCTTTAATAGGGTTGAAATGCCGCAGAAGATCCGGGCAGGATCGAGGTTATCACGGTCCGCCCGTATGTTCCTAGTCCTCTGCGATGCTTCCAGTGTTAACGTTTCGGTCACACCCGGTTATCCTGCAAAACCCTAAAACGATTAGTGCTACATGTGCACTAGAGAGTCACGAGGGAGCATGTCCATCAGCTCCCCTTTGTGTGAACTGCCGTGATGCTCACCCGGCCACGTCCTGTGACAGCCCTCGATATCGTGAGGAACGCAGCATACAGGAAACCCGTGTTAAGTAGAAACTTTTCTTTCTCAGAGGCCCGCAAACACTATCAGTTCTGTCAACCTTACGGTACCCAAATCCGGTACTTATAGCTCCATTGCTGCCACCGCAATATCAAGGCGTGACTGTAGCACGCAAACATTTGACCTAGTTTTCTCCAAAGCGTCTACTGTGCCTGCCTGTGCAAAACGCTCTGTCAATGGCAAACCTGTTGTCTTTGTCGCTAGCCCCATCAAATTTAAGACAGCGTACACAAAGACCGACTTTTTAAAATCGTCCACTACTGAAGGGAAGAATAGACAGAAGAATCAAAGTCCCTCACCTCTTCGGAGGTCGAGCTCTCACAATGGATCTGGGAGCAAGCCCGCTGGGCGGTCACCGTCACCGCCTCTCTCCACCTCAAACCGATTCCAGGTTTTTGAATCGGCTGATTCTTCCCAGCGGGAGAACCCTCCCTCCGAGGATGTTATGGAGCAGGATGTGCCTGCTCCTGATAAATCACCAAGTCCCACGCGCTTAAAGAAAGGACGGTTGATTCGTCCTGTTCCGACCAAAAAGTATGGTGGTCTTTTTTATTTATTTTACCTAATTTTAACAATGACTATCCTTTCGTGGAATGTACATGGGCTCCGCAGCCGGAGACCAGACTTGGAGTTGATTTTACGATGGACTGATACTCTGGTTATGCCTCCAGGAGACTAAACTTCGACCGCAGGATACATTCAATATTCGCGGTTACTCTTCGGTGAGATTCGATCTTCCTCCCGAAGATGGCACTCCCGCGCATGGCGGAGTTTTAATATTAATCAGAGACACGTGTATAATTCTCCTCTGTGCCTCCAAATTACTCTACAGTCTGCAGCGGCCACGGTTTCCTTTTCTGGCATTAGTTTCACATTCTGCAACATTTACCTACCTCCGTTCCTGTCACAGCGGTAGATCTGGATCACCTATCCCAGCTACCACCCCCTATACTGCTTTTGGGGGACTTCAATGCGCACCATCCCTTATGGGGTTCATCCGTAGGGTGTGCGAAAGGTAGCTTGAGTTTGGTGGCTGATTTTTTAGATCGCCACAATCTCACTTTACTAAATACGGCGAGGCCACTTTTCTCTCAGACAGTACTCACAGTTTTTCACATCTGGACCTGTCGTTCTGTTCCGCCTCGCTTTCTGTACACTTTACCTTGCACGTTCTCTCTGATTTGTACTCCATTGGCCACTTCCCGTGTCACATTCGTATCCTGTCTTCCCAAGTACATTTTCAGCGCTCGTCAAAGTGGCTTTTAGACAAAGCAAATTGGAATCTCTTCCGTTCTCTGGTCGTATTTTCAGGGTGTGCTTTTCCATCAATTGACGTCATGATCGAGCATCTAAACACGGCCCATATTGCTGGCGCCAATCAGGCTATTCCCCGGTCGTCTTCCCAGCCCAGGCGCTTTCCGGTTCCTTGGTGGACCGACGAATGCCGGACGTATTTCGTGAGTTTTTCGTCGCCACCCTACGTTGGAGAACATGATCCGATATAACTGCCCGCCAAATGCCGTCGAGTTATCAAGAATAGCAAGAAGGCGTCCTGGAATGCTTTCGCCTCATCCTTCAACCGATCAACGCCTTCAGGTCTTGTTTGGGATAAACTACGCTGTGTTGCAGGCAAACCTGGTTTTACGTCAATACCCGGTCTTAAGGTATCACATTGTGTACTTACTACTCCTATAGATATAGCAAATACCCTTGGTCTCACTTTCGCTGCGTTTTCGAGCTCCGCCAGTTACCCTCCTGCGTTTCGCATGATTAAACAGCACGTTGATAACAAAGGATTCAGCTTTACCTCTGACAATCAGGAGTGCTACAATGTCCCGTTTACATCCAGGGAATTGGAGCAAGCACTTTCTAATTTTCGCGATTGCGCTCCAGGGCCAGATGGTATTCACGTTGCTATGCTGCAGCACTTATCGGCCGAAGGTAAGCATTTCTTACTCCAAATCTTCAATCGTATTTGGTGTGATGGTACGTTTCCATGCGCATGGCGAGTGGCCACCGTCATTCCTATTCCTAAACCTGGAAAGGACCCACACCTTCCTTCCAGTTCCCGTCGAATTTTCCTCATCAGTTGCGTCTGCAAGGTGATGGAACGCATAATTAATGGACGGCTTATGTGTCGTTGGATTCTGGGCATCTATTGACGGACGCCCAGTGCGGTTTTCGTCGTCATCGCTCTTCAATCGACCATCTTGTGTCTCTTTCCACCCTTATTATGGACGGATTTGCGAGAAAGTGCCAAACTGTTGCGAGAGAACGGTGTACCTCAGGGCTCGGTACTTAGTTGGACACTGTTTGCCATCGCCATCAATTCCATTGCTGAGTGTCTACCGCCAGGAATCTAATCGTCGTTGTTTGTTGACGATTTTGCCATCTTCCTTTCCTCACGGAGAACTTGTCTTTTGGAACGCCGCCTCCAATGCTGTCTCGACCTCCTTTACTCTTGGAGTATAAGCCACGGGTTCCGATTCTCCGTAGAGAAGACCGTGTGCTTGAATTTCTGGCGTCATAAGGTGTATCCTTCACCCTCTCTCCATCTTGGCCCAGGCGCTCTTGCTTTTGCAGACGAAGTTTAAATTCCTTGGCTTAATCTTTGGTAGAAAATTATGCTGGTCATCGCATATAGCACAACTCAGAGGCAAGTGTGAACGTTCTCTTTGTATTTTACGTGTTTTAAGTGGAACATCTTGGGGAGCTGACCGGACTGTATCGATCTCTCATCCGGTCTAAACTTGATTATGGCTGTGTAGTTTATGGCTCGGCGCGACCTTCCGTTCTACGTCGCCTTAACCCCATTCATCACCGGGGTATCCGTGTGGCTATTGGAGCATTCTCAACCAGTCCTGTGTCAAGCTTATGTGCGGAGTCTGGAGAACCTCCGTTGTTTTACCGTAGGGATGTTTTACTTCTTGGTTATGGTTGTCGAATGACTGCGCAACCTCGTCAACCCACGAACGAGCCGTTTTTTAATGTGTCTCTCGCTCCATTTTATGCTCCTCGGTCTTTTACTCCTAAGCCCGCTGGCTTTCGTTTCCCGCAGCTGTTAAGGACGTTGGACTTGGAATTATCTGCTTTTTTCTTAGCCGGGGAAACTTCTTCACCCTCTTGGCTCTTAGCAGAGGCCCCCGTCCATCTTGGGCTTACGTCCTGTCCTAAGTCCTCGACCGCAGCACCTGTTATTTGTAGTCATTTTCGCGAGATCGTCTCTTCTTTTATTGAAAGGAATTTTATATATACCGACGGCTCTAAATCTGACACAGTAGTAGAATGTGCCTTTGTTATTAATGGAGCTAGTTTTACGTTTGGTCTTAACGTTGCGATATCTATTTTTATGGCGGAGCTTTATGCTATTTATCGGGCTATTTTATTTATTTCTGACCAGGGGCTGGGGAACAGTGTCATTTGTTCAGGTTCTTTGAGTGCCCTTTTATCTTTGAAAAATCTGCACAACTACCATCCTCTTGTACAGCAGATCCAGGATGTAGCATATACGCTGCAGGACGCTGGCGTCAGGGTAACACTGCTGTGGGTACCTGGACATGTGGGACTCCCAGGCAACGAGACTGCAGATGTCGCAGCTAAATCCGCCCTTTTAGACCCTGCTGAGTACGAGCAACGTTTTTAATCGGGGGATTTTAATCATTCTTTACGTCCAGGCGTTCTCTCGCGCTGGGGCGAGGAGTGGAATTTAATCCCTAGCAATAAGCTTCGAAAATGTAAATCCGCCCCTTTGAACTGGTCGATTTCTTCTCGCGCAGTTCGTAGCGAAGAGGTAATTTTAGCACATTTGAGAATTGAGCATTGCCGTTTTAGTCACCAGCACCTTTTTAATGGTCAACCAGCTCCAGCCTGCCCTCACTGTAACCACCCCTTTACAGCGCGTCACATTTTACTTGATTGCCATCATCTAACAGCTTTTAGACTTTCCCTTGGTTTGCCCTCCTGTATTGAGGAGTTACTTGCAGATGATGCGGTTGCTGTTGAGCAAGTGCTCCGTTTTAGTTTTTGGAGCAAGGTGTGAGGTTTTATCCTTTTATTCATGATGGCATTTTTAGACTATTTTAAGACTGTTGTGTTTTCAGCCCTAGCTGATGCATTTGTTACCAGTCCTTTATTTGTATTGACCATATTACCCTTATTATTTGTTATGTGATTTTCTTGTTACATTTCTAGACCATTATGAGACTGTTCTGTTTTGAGCTCTTGCAGCTGTATTTTAATGCCAGTCTTGTTTTTTGTCGACAATATTGCCCTTGTTACTTGTTGTGGGGTTTTTAGTGTTATTGCCCAATGTGCTTAATGCCCTTTTCTACATTCAAATTGGGTGTAGATATTTTAATTTTTGATCAGTTTTTTAGTGTGTTTGGGCGCTAATAACCTTTGATGTTTTGCACGCTCTAAATAATAATCATCATCAACACAGTGAAATGATCTTAAAATCTTAGGTACATTAAAAGTAAAACTACTTCAAATCATGTCAACACATTAAAACACCAAAAATTAAAAAAAAAAAAAAAATTAAAAAAAACACTTATTGTTACTAGAAGAAATTTTCAGTATGGCAATTTTTCATTTAACCTATAAGTTTTAATAGTTCAAAATAAAGCACTGGTCTTGTTAACCAAAATTAAGAAAACTTTTAAACATGAAGGAAAAGATAATCTTGTCTTTAATTTAAAAAACTAGTATTTTTAAAAAGAGAGAGAGAAAAATTACTTTTTTTTCCCCTCCCTGTTCATGAACAAAATCATATCTTTCTTATTCTGCAAAAAGAACGAAGGCAAAGTATTATTGTTTCACTTAGCTAGATTCTTCCAAAGGCTTTGAAAATAATAAAATATTTGTGATTTCTTTTTCTTAATTTTTTCTGCTTCAGTAATTGTTCATTTTTATTGCCCATTCTTAGATAAACTTAATGTTAATGATAAGGATCTTACTCTGTTCCACACTTCTCTTAGGTATCATAGAACATGTACAGGATATAGCAAATCTATACATAAGATCTTTATTGCTGAGAGTAAAACAAGATCATTAAATGGGTAAAGTAGAACTGCATTTTCTGTAAAATGCAATGAACATTAATTGGTTGCCTTAATATTTACTTGTATAGGGGGTTTCACTTGCTCTTAGCCCCTGATTTCTTTTTATAATTTTCAAATTGATGGGCCTAATTCAGCAATTTGACACAGGTACACCTCAGTGTATGAGAAACATGATTGCTGAAGAGCGCTGTCGCTGCATTGGTCTCTTACACTTGTGTCACATGTGACTGTGCTATTATGGAATTGTCAATGCTCATATTGCCTTTGTGCTGCAAAGAGTACGGTGTGAATGGTACAGTGCATATTTACAGAAAACTAAATAAAGGAAGCCAAAGACTAAGGATTATTGTGCTTCTGGGTGTTCAGAAACCACAAACACAATCTTCTATTCATTAGGTGATGAAGTAAATAAACACTACAGGAACATTGTTGGATGTTCCCAAAGGAGGGTGTTCAAAGCTTCTACAAGCAAGAGATGAAAAACAGACCTAGGCCTCTCCACAGAAATCCTTCTATAAACTGTTAATATTGCGAAATACCAAAGATGCACTCATATCATGTTACTGCTAGTTAGGAATTGAAACCTACCAATGAATAGAAGAGACGTTATTAGTCATTTTTCCAGCAGTTTGCCAGTGCATATTCAGGAATACTGAACTACATATTTGTCCAGTAATACATGATTCCACATAAGTAAACATATTAATTACCAGAAGACTCATATTTGGGCCAGTGAAAATGCTCACACCAAGCATGAAACATCTTTTCATGATGAAAAAATTGAACTCCATTTTGCACTATCTGATACTACATTTTTGACCCCGTCTTCCATACTGCAATCTACAAGCAAATCTTCCATGAATTTGTGAATCAGCTGGACAATGCGATATTACACTGGCCATTTAGCAGAATGATAAAGACCAGTTAGCTTAAGATGGCAGCTCTATGCTCACATTTGGTCCTGATGGTGCAGTGATAAACATATTTGCCTCCTAAACCCAAGATTGCAAGTTCGATCCTGGCCAGGACCGATGGATTTTTTTTGGGCGTAAAAATCCTAAGTATGGCTTCCTTTGGTAGGGAAGTACAGCCGTGGGTCCCATGTCATACATTTATGCACACCTCAACCCTAAAAAAAGAGGCCTCTGAGCAAAATTTGTCAGTCATTTCATGCCCTAATTTGAATGGGACGCTGATAACCTGGGATGTTATAGAGTGTCTGTAAATGAACCAAATGAAAACAAATCTATGCTCAGTAGAAAAGGGGCGAGTAAGAGTGATGGGGAACCAATGTCTTGGAGGGAGGGCATCTAAGAAATCTTACCGTGAGGCTGGCTTAAAACAATAGCTGTTGCACTTGGAGATTTGGTTCTTCTCCAATTCTTCCTTTTTCATTGTCCTCCCCTTCAATATTCACTTTAAAAATCCATGTTAAGTCATTGCTGTCCTCACTGGTTTCTCCTAAATTAATGACTATTTTCTTCCCTGTATCCAGCACATTTTCACTGTGTACAAACTCCTCTTCACATGCCTACATTCTTTATTGCCAATCTTCCACATAAATATTACCAAACATTCATTTGCTAATTTAAATATGTCATCCATTTTTATTATGACATTTCTATGTGCAAACCTAATTTTTCACGGTAGCCCAAATGAGTTCATTGGACTGAACTCTGGATAAGGCAAGAGGAGTAAAACAGTAAGTGGGGTGTTCAGGTTTCAGGAGAATTATGTTGTAGATATCTGAATTATGAATACAGAAATTAATTGATGGCACTGAACTGTTCTATGGACAGGGTTTTACTAAATCAGGATAAACTCTTCTGAATTGTGCTGTAGGCACTTTATTAAGAAACACCTTATGATATGAGGTGTTATCAATGACCAGGACAGAGTTTGATAGAACTGTGGGGACCAGTTTTCTTTTACCCACCCTCATAATTGCAGTAATTCATATTAATGGAACCATTGGTGTTCTGATAGGACTTACAACAGACATAAGCGTTAGGGGTAAAGTCTTGCTCTCCTCCACATAATAATAATTAGGTTTTGGCCATTTGCAACTGGTGTTAGGAGTCTCAGAATGCTATCATCATTCCAAGCATGAGTAGTAGTATATGATGTATGAATATGTCTCATCCATATATATCATAGGACAACCTTCACTTCTAAATTGTTAAATCATCCTTAGTGAACCATTTGATTCTGATGTCATGATGCTCCATTAAAATGTTCTGGTTATTCATTCTTTTCCAATTAAAGTCCAACCTCAGAAGTATTTTCCTAAGTGTGGATACACTGCCTACAAAATTTATAGTATCTTTTAATTTTCTGTGTACCTTTTTCAGTATAGGTCTTTGTTTATGCATGATTTAAAACTCATTGACTGTTCAGCTTACTACTGTTTCATTGAAAATATCCAAACTGTCTCAGCAAGATTTTTTATGTCTCTTTATGTGGCATAAGAAAGGAAGTAGTAGCACTACTGTCAATGTCTTTGGTTTCCTTAATTATTCTCATGTGTCTTTCAGAAACGTCTGTTGTCTCAACTATGCTTTTTCCAATGTTTTTCATGTTTTTGTATATCTTGCTTACTATGCAGGTTTGCAAGTGCAGAACTTTTCCTTTAATTTTGCTTTCCACGTTTAAAATGGCAAAACTATCAACACAAATACAAGAAAATATTTGTTCAAACACACATGTGCATACACACATACACATAAAATCACACAGATTAAGTGATGTAATAAAATAGTACAACAGGCATATAATAAAGTTGTATAAAGCACATGGATATGAGCCTAAAAACTGCTTATTTGCATGACGTTAAAAATCTTACTCATTTGCATAACTAATCATTCCTCCCCTACCGGAAGAGAAAATGTACTGGCTTGTCTACTGCATAGTTTCCTTGAGCTCCCACCTCACGTTAATCGACCTTTACCACATATCACCTCAAATGTCAGCAATACTAAAATTGTTTCTCTCTTTGATGTGTAATTTCTAACCTTACCTGCTCAGATTTCTTTCTGTGATGCAAGTTGAATTGAAAAGTGTATCACAACAAAAATCAGGCTCTTAAGGAACTGCAAGAAAGCACTTGGTGTGAAATTTAAGTATGTGACTTCTGTATTTGTGGCAGGTGTATCCATATAGATTTTATAATAATTTATAAATAGGGGGGGAAAAATAGAGGAATGTACTACATATGTTCAGTATTAAATTTTAAGTCATATAAGAAAATCAAATTCTTTTAGTGTCTTCTCACATTTAAACTTTTGGCATTGATTTTAAAGTTTTAATAGCAAAACTGAAATTGTGCAATATCCATTCTTGAATACGTAACGAAGAGTGACATTCATATTTATCTACTGTTTGTAAATTTTTCATAGTTATCTGTAGAATATGGCAGCAATGATTTCATGGATTACTAATTTTGAACATTCTCAAGATAAGACATTTAAAATGAGTATAGTGGTTTCTTATATATGGGACATTCCAAGAGATAACAGTTTCTGCAAAATTTGGAACTCCTGTTTCCAGTACAGTTTGTTATGATAAATGTTAAATTTTTGGCTTTTTAAGAAAAATTGCACCTTTGAAAATAAATATGTCTGGAATTATATCTTGCAAAAAACACATTAAAATTGTACACTAGCTCATTTTCTAAGCTTTCTTAAGTGTATAACCAATATTTATTTAATCTAGGGATTATTATTTCCTTATAACATATTTTAAAAAGCTGAATTCACTTTAAAATATTGAAATATTAAATTTTCTTCTTTAAAAATTTAATAATTATCAGTTTTCAAAAATAATTTCTGGTATGAGAAACAGCTTACTAAAATTAAAACTCCGTATAAATATTTAGTTTAGCATGTGGTGAAGGGTTGTTGCCATACAGAAAATGTGCTACCTTTCTTATTTAGATGTAGATTTGCACTGTAGTTAAATGTTTAGCACACTCATGCAGCATGATCGTATATCATGTGTTCACTGGAGAAACTGCACACAAGTGGAAGTAATTTGAAACACACCCCATTTCATTTTGCAATTATTTTCTCACTTCCTGTTAATGATACCAGCAAACTGAAAAGTATTATCTTATTCAATATAAGTTGGAGTTATTATGAATTATAAAATATTTTAAAGTCATTGCAAGATGATGAAATAAATTAATTCCAAAAGCAACTCCTTAGGATGAAATAATATTTATTAAAGGGCTATTTACAGCAATATCTTATCAGTAGTTTACTTAATAGTAATTTAGTTTATATGTTCCAAAATATTTGAGAATTTTATTGGCAAAAGTTCAAAAAAATCTTTAATACCATTCTAGCATAGAAACTATTAGTGATCAATTACCCTTATTTTGCATTAAACTTATTTTCTCCTGTCTCTAAGATTACAAAGTTTCAGTTAAATATAAACATAGAAGAGGTATTGATGTCTAATTTCACATGGACTGCCCATATGTAGATTACAACATGTTGGAAGTTTTTTAACAAAAGATATTGGAAATTAGTTCCCTTAGCCAATGCCTTGAGCCCTATAATCTATTTTTTAATAGGTAAAACTACCCATTCCTACTATCTTAATCCATTTGGCACAGTGATATAGAGCATTTGCATAACTCAGTCAAGTTAGAGTAACCAATATATTACTTATAGAAGTAGCACAACATTTTCTCATGTATGTATCATTAAAAATACTGAAAGATTCAAGTTAGATTGAGGCAGGCAAAACAGATAAATAATAAAACAGGAATGTTCTATTTACAGCACACTGAAATGCCATAACAAAATTGTGTTGCAGAACCCACTGAACCAGAGGCTCCTATAATAAAAAAGCATGATGAAGGGCAGATTGTGATCAAATTAAATGAAGCAAAGAATGAAAATGGCCCAGTTACAGCATATCTTATAGTAGTGCTTCTTAATGGGGGCCACTCTAAGTTTGAACCTGAACTTTTAAAATCATACCAAGATGCTGCTGAAGAAGGCCTGAATTTCTACATTGCAGCCAAAATTAAGAGCAAGGTAATCTATTATGTTTTTGGTTCTAAAAATCTCTCTTCAAATATATTTTAAACTGTTAGAGTATGTTTCTGACCACCAGGTAATATATACTTTAAAACTTCTCTTTAGATAAAGCTAGTTTGATTCTAAACTAAAATTTATACATTTTTGCTATGTAATTTCCTTCTCCCCTTTTTTAATAAAAATGGATGTGAATAATTGAGTGGGGGAAGGAACTCAATGGTAACTAGAAAAAATATTGGAAGTAATCTGGTGATAAATAATGCCTAATAACTTGTGCACTATTCAAATTAATGTTTAATATTCCACCCCACCACCCCCCCCTGCTCATACACACACCCAATTTTCAGCCATAATAAGTACATTTGTATTTAGAAAATGCTACTAGTTTTCTCTAAAAGCATCTTAATGGAATATTTGTAGTAATTAGTATTAGTTATTTGTAAATTTATCTCAATCGAATGCTTGGAGAAAGTAAAAGATCATCAAGAAGTCGCTCTGCAGGCATTTTGTAGCCGATATTTTGCTGGGGAAGCAAATCTGGGTGGGAGCACTGGCTCTTTTCTTTTCTTTCTTTCTTTCTTTTTTTTTTCTTTTTCTTTTCTTTTTTTTTTTTTTTTTTACTGCTGAGGATGATACATGAGATGAAATGATATACTAAGTTTAGAGTACCTTGCACATTTGCCATTTATGAGGACTGAGGAAAACCTGGAAAAAACCTCAGTCAGGGAGGATGGTCCTGGTGGGATTCGAACCCCAGACCTCCCGCTCATGAGTCTGCGCCTTAACAACCTCCTCCACCCATGGCAGTGCACTGACTGTATGCTGAGTGCATAGTTGTTGTATTCACCTAACCACTAAGGCAAGCATACACTGCAAAGTCCAAACCTTAGCAATGGTGGGTGGATTACCTGCAAGAGGGTCAAAAATGTAGAAGTACCAACTTTCTCTTGTGCAATGCATGCGGAGGAATTTGTCAATAACCTATTAGTATTATAATAAGAAGAGAAATAAAACATGCATATATTGTCATGTAAGGGATCATTTTAATAAATATTTTTTAAAAAATCATACAATTATAGGGTATTTTGCAGCTTTCTTTGTTCTGCTAGTAGTCTTAACAACTTGACACTTGACTTCAACACAAAATCAGTAATACAAAAATGTGCCTATAAACATTAACTTATTTATATAAATTGAACTAAGAAAGTAAATCCAATGGTCCTGTGTCATAGATTCACGACACATAAAAGAACCTCAGGCATGAAAGTAGAGGTTTCTGAGCAAAATTTATTGACTGTTTCTCGCCC
Organism: Metallyticus violacea; assembly: GCA_030762175.1. NCBI lineage: Eukaryota > Metazoa > Arthropoda > Insecta > Mantodea > Metallyticidae > Metallyticus > Metallyticus violacea. Next base: position 359,976,380 of record CM060846.1, on the reverse strand, counting down.
TGAATTGAATGGGGTGCTGATGACCTGAGATGATGAGGATCCATAAATAAACCAAATCAACAACATAGGTTCCCTAAATCTGGGTGCCAGTTTAATGGAAAATTTATTGCTACATTTATTCATTAGAAAGTATTTCAAATTAAACTAAATTATTTCCTTGAATTGAAAAATTTATGAAAGTGATCACGTTAAAATACTTGTAAATTATGAGGTCTCTAAATTATTTCTAACACTTTGTCAGATTTTCCCACAGTTGGAGCAGTCTGGCAACATTTCTTGCAAGGTCCTTAACTTATACCACGTACAATTCAGAGGAAAAGACATCAATTCAAACGAATACCTCTTATGTGAATTGTGTTTAGCAATGTCAAACATAAACTGAGCTATTACAAGTTCTGACCCCAATATGGTTGATCTTTGAGATAATGAGTAGTCAAAGTGACCTTCAAATTATGGTTTACGTACTCACCCAAGAAGGGCTTGGATATCAGAAATTGGTGGTTATATGTTGCACAGCAGAGTTTAAAAGAAATTTATGAGCCATGTGACTTTAAATTGCATGGTGTTGAAAACCAGATATTGAGGAGCCCCAAAACAGTCGAACATAAACTTCAAACATTGATATTACAGGTGTGCTTGGCTATCAAATTGGAAATATCAGAATGTTTGAGGAACATTTTAAAAGTTAAAGTAATTACCCACAAATTGCAGCAGCAGTTCCAAAGAAGTTTTTTGTGACCCCCATGGGTGGCTGAGGTCGTCAAGATGAGGACTCGTGAGCGGGAGGTCTGGGGTTCAAATCCCACCAAGACTATCCTCCCAGACTGAGGTTTTTTCCAGGTTTTCCTCAATCCTCATAAATGGCAAATGCCGGGGATGTACCTTAAACTTACTGAAATGCCTGGAGCGTTTCCTTCCTTAAAAATTCTTTCCTAATATATCATTTCGTTTCATGTATCATTGGAGTCCACCGCCTGTGGTGCCTTAGTAGTAAAAATGGGTGTTAACACTATTCAAAAAAAAAAAAGAAGTTTTGCTATCAAAACCTGCCAACTTCCATAGAAACATTTGTGCAAAGACATGTGGATTGTCAAGAATCATAGTAACTATAGCTAATTGTTATAGTGTAAATGAATATATAAGGAAAAAATATAGCAAATATCGAACATGGTGTGATTGGTAAAGAAAGGTATGAATCAAACAAATTTTAATGCAGTGAATAACCAAAATCACAATATCAGAAATTATCGATAAGGGGCACAATGTGTTTCTGTAGGATTGCAGATTAAAGGTGTTCAAAATTACTGAAATTTGGCATTTATGGAAAAGCATATTTCACATTTTGAGTTAAGAATTGTACTTGAAAAAATTATTGGCAAAATGAAGTCACAACTGCTGAATCAGGATCAAAAGCAAATCAGAGTGCAAATCAGTCATGAAATTTTGGCCCATTTTCAGAGAGATTTTGCAACTTTATACATCAATTTGTGAATATTGATACACATATGTGCACTATGACATGCCAAAGCAAAACAGCAGTCTAAACAATGGAAGCATCACAGTTCTCCATTGCCAAAAAGGCCAAGTGTGGAAAAGCAGCCAAGAAGATCAAGGCATTGGTTTTCTGGGATGCCAAGAATTTACTGCTAATTGATTATCTTCCCACTGGAATAACTATCATTAAAGCATGTAATGCTAGCCTTTTGGACTTATTGAAGACAAAAGTATAAGAGAAAAGGCCAGTTTTATGAAAGAAGAAAGTCATATTGCATCATGACAATCAACCTCGCACATGTCATTTGCAATGGCGAAAATGAATTACTTGGGATATGATTTGCAGCTGTGTCCACTTTATTCCTCTGACTTGACTCCATCATACTTCCATTTACCTGAGAAAATTCCTTTAGGGAAAGAAATTTTTGTCCAATAATATCTGTTAAACCATTAGTTGATGCGTATTTTGCAGGGCTGGAGGAATGTGACTTTTGTAATGGGATAAGGGCTTAAGGGCTTTGGAGCATCATTGGACAAAGTGCATTAGGGTCAAGGGAGACTGTTGAACAATAAGAACAATTTCCAAAAGCTCTGCTTCCATTTTGTGCTTTGTTCTGAGAACTTTTCAAATCTGTGAGAGTTTAGATGCCAAAGAACATGCTTTTAATTTGCTGAGCCAGTTTACTGGCATATTATGCTTAGTCTTGCACCTCCTCAGCTATATTGGCTTCCAAAGCTTTCAATTACTCAGACTGGCTTTGCTAAGTCACCAACAGTTAGTGTGACATCAAATGCTATATGTCAAATAAACAGTTCATGCTTATACTCTTCCAGTAAAAATCTCAATCATTGCCAAATCCATGATAAATATTAAGTTAAATTTTTAGCATGCAAAACAAATATGGCCCTTAAAATTATATTCTAAGAAGCTAGTGACACAGGAATATTAAAATAACCCAGGCCCTAACAGTGAATTAAAAAAGGTTCTTAAGTTAGCAGTTTCCAACTGGTTTGGTAGATGCTATGATCCAAACTTTAACAGCAGTTATAAATTAAAGCAGAGGCCACAATCAATTTTGTGGCAGGAAGAAAATTTGATATCTCAGAAATTAACATTCAAAGTGTTGTCAAATAAAAGAGAGGTTAAAGACTCCCATTAATCATGTTAATCTTTCAGCGGATCTAAGAAGGGAGTAACAAGTTACTCAGTATGTAAGAGAAATGAATTTAAGGCTCCCCATCATGTCCAGATTATACGAATGAAGATGTTTGAGCTGAAGCAACTTCCCCAAGCAGTGGCATGACCTTCAAAGCGAGTATGGGCTGGTGCTTGCGAATGATGAATACAGGAGGGCTTTCGCTGAGGAATAGAACAATGCTAGCTATGGTCTACTTGGAATTCTTCTAGATGTTTCAGTTGTAACTGCAGAAGCCATCTTCAATAGCATGATAATAGATTCTATTTCTAGATCTCAGGAATGACTGATCTCAGGCCTGGTAGCATGGATTTATATTCCTGCTGGGGAAGCCTGGTTCTGTGCTGTGATTTACATCGAGTTTCTAGTTTGTGGTTTGTCCAGAAAGGATTGAGGGTTGAACTCTTGACTCCTAACTGCTGCAGGCAATAATGTGTTTCAGACTTGAATTTTGTACTCTGGAGTATATGATGTGAATAATTATTGAGCTCAAAGCATCTTTCTTGTTTAAATTGCTTTCATTCTTGCAGATTTCTTTAGCTTCACAGTGAAGTCAGGAGTAGTAATTACTTCTGACTTCACCGTGAAGCTGTAGAAATCCACAAGCATAAAAACAATTTCAACAGGAAAGAAGCAGCTTTGAGATTTAACTAAATAACAAATAGTTTTAGTTTTTGCCATATGCCATTATTGGCAACATTACTGGACAGTAAATTTCTTCACATCCATTCATTGTTTTAATTAGCCTGCTGAATGAACCCTTATATGGACCGCAGTATATCAGAAAGCATAGACACAGATTCTTTCAAAATTGAATTGTCATTTTAACTAGCCAGTTCACTGTGGAACTATTGGCAAATTGAATTTGCTGGTTCAAGTTCTCGCTATTATAATACAATATAATGAAATAAGCTTTATGAGAGATGTTGGAAATGTCCTCCTCTGCCGTTACTGAATCTTCAGGAAATTTTCATTGGTACACATCAGTTCATCTGTCCAAATAGAGTAAATTTCTTGCCGGATATTTTCTTTTAGTTTTTCTAATGTGTGGGGATTTGTTCTATACACTTTTTTTTTCAAGTTCCTCCATAGATAAAAATTAATTATCCTATTAATTTAGAAACTAATTTTGTGTTTGAACTAATAGTGAAACAACTACTATATATTGGTTTTATAATGCTTTTTTTTTGTTTTGCCAATATATAGTTTGTAGCCCTCTGAGCAGTTGATTTTATAGATTCCTGATTTCTTCTGATCAGGAATGCTATCATCACTAGAGTTGAGCAGATTATTTAGACTCAGTTTTTTCACTGATGACTAAGTAATAATGGATTCATCTGTGCTCCAATAACTGTTGTTCTGCATCAAAACAAGATCAGGTAAATGGAATCGTGCTTTGTCAGAGAAGATGATCAATGTGTTGCAAAATCTTACCTGAATCTCAGGATCTTGTGGTAGCAACTCATGGACAACACTGATCTTTTATACTTCCTCCATGCTTAACTTATCAAAATTTCTGTTTCCTGTGCAAACTGTTAACAGAAAATATCTTAGGAGAATGCACCAATCTTTGTCCAATTTGCCTAGTTTCTCTTAGTGAGCACATAATTTCTTATTTTTTCCTTATCAAGAGTAGCTCCAGTTTCTGTAAATTTCTTTATAAGTTTTTACACAGTATCTCTTTGTTTATCTAGATATTCTATGAAAACCAGTTTTCTAGAAAATTCAGGCATATATAGAATTAATTGCAGAGATTGTGATAAGGTATATATAGGAAAAACAAAAAGGAATTTAAGTATTAGACTAAATGAACATTGGAGAAATATAAAATACAAACAGATAGAGAAGTCAGCAGTAGCAGCACACTTTTGGAAGGAAAACCACGAAATAGAAAAAGACATCATATTATTAAAGACCATTTAACACCCTAATGAACTCTATATATGGAAAAAGTTTATATAAAAAATATGAACATATACTCATCAATTTTGACATACTGGAAGCAGACAGCATATTATAATAAGTTCATCAACAGATCACCAGCGTGAGCACAGTTACTTACATTTCCCACCTGATTAGATCCGTTAGTCGTTGAATGGTTGACAATGAGAGCGAGTACCTCACGAAACATGTCCCAGTATACTTTTAAATAAGTTTTTAGAAAGTGGAACATCAAGAGAGTTTTAATGTGTTGACATGATTTTAAGTGGTTTTACTTTTAGTCTAAACCAGATTTCACAGTACATGTTTCACAGATTAGAAAATGACATGAATAGCTTAATGAACTTATATACTCCAGCAGCTGAAAACAGTATTTTCATATTCTTCTCGTATCCACCAGAGCAGAATGAGTGTCCCCAAGGAAACATTAAGAATCTTCCAGCAATTGACATGCAGCTGAGGATACAAATAATGGTTGGCAAAACATGCACTACATGCAAACAAGTAAGAAGTGAAAAGAGTGTACAGGTTTGACTTAATCATATAAAAACTATCATATGATTTGCTTCTCTGTGCAAGTTCAGAATTACATTTTAAGTTAAAAATTTAGAGAATAATTCCAAATAAAATGAGAGGCATGTAGGTAACAAATATGGTTCTTCCTGATAGTGTGCTTGCTAAACAGCACTGCTTTAGCAGTTTGATTGGTAGATGTTTGACCACTCTCATTATAGTCCAAATCATGCATCTGCTACTTTTCATTTGTTTCCACAAATGAACAAGTAAATGGGGATATTGTGATTTCAGTCCAATGATAAACCGATAGTTGGCTGTGTTCCCAGGTGCCAAAATTCTATAATAGCATACAAATTCTTAAGCTACCCAGACAAACTCATAATGGAAATGTTCATAAATGCCATAAACATATGAAACTATGTTACTATGAAGGAAGAAAGGCAAAAATGTAAATTTAATTGTAAAGTTATTTAATGAAATAAATTCATTCACTCATAGTAATGCAACATTTTTTTTTATCTCTCTTTCAGATGATGGTGTATTACAGTATCAAATATAGGAATTATTCCTAAATTCTTTGCCTATAAACTGCTATTTTACAACATAACTACTTTGCAAAAATGGGCCTGTGCACTGCCTTTATGCTGTTACAGTTTGCCAGTCTGTCTCTGAACTATCTTTGTTCTATGGCTTCCTTATTATCTCATTATCAGTCTTATAGATAACATCCGTTAGAGAAGATTTTAGGTTTATGTAGAAAAGTATTGTAGGTATGAATGTAACTTTTGTGCATAATACTTTTTTCATCGCACATGTTCTTTTTATACATATTAGAGTTTTTTTTTTAATTGCCCATGTATATTATTATTAAAGTATCTGAATATAGCATAACTAAGAATTGACAAAAAGCAAATGCCATGGTAAGCTACTTAATATACAAATTCCTTTCAATAAGTTGTTTTCTATAATTGTTACCAGAAAACAAGTTTAGGTAGCATGCCATAAACAGAATTTCTTCACCTGGAAGCTAGTTAAAAGTTTATTTAATGATTTTTTATTGTGATCCATTAAAGGTGAGAAGCAGCAAAGTTGAGCACAAAGTTTTTTTTCAAAACTTTCTAATTTCCTTAGCTGAGAAACATTCTAGTGCTTTTGAATTATATAAAACTACAAGTTTTCTGAATTTTAATAAAATTTAAAAGTAAACTGGCTTAGATATTTATATTCTGTGGCCTTTTGTTGTTTCATGGTTGTTTTTTCAGGATTTGAAGGAAGAGTTTGTTGTGGGCGATGGAAGAATGTATGGTGAATATTATAATCCACCTTTGCCTCCAGATGCAGATATTCACATTACATTAGGAATTGAGAGCAGCTTTCAGGGAGTTACCAAAGTGAAGTATGCCAATGTCGGTCATGAACAGCATGATGTCATATTTGTTGATAGTGGACAAGGTGAGTTACTTAAGTAAAAAGGAAAAATCAGATTTTAAAAATTTTGGGTTATGGCCTGGATTTTCAACCTTCCAATGCACTATCCAACTGAGCACAGTTGGAAAGGAAGGATTAGAATTGAAACATTTGGGTCAGCTGGGATTTGAACCATGGATCTTCAGCCGTCCATGCTGACATAACCAACTGGGCTGCTGTGTCCAAGCATGAAACCTCAAACCTCTCACATCTAATTCTATATATTCCAGAGACCTTTACTAAGTTTTTCTCTAATTTGAGACATTTATATCTTAGAGGTGACTCATAATGCTACAAGTACTTTTGACCCATTTACTTTAACCACCAATTATGGGTTAATGTATTATATAGAAATAATCCTTTAACATTAGCTATGTATAGGACATAGTTGCAAAGATTTTTCTATATAAAAATTAATTCCTATGTAATTGGGGGTTAAACTGGAAGCTTGGTAATTACTGATAACCTTTACAAGTCACCTCAAGAACTAAATCTCTCATAATATAGAAAATCTTTATGAGATCTCCGGAATATACAGAATCAGATGACAGAAGTTTATGTTTTCATGCGTGAAGGACACAGTAGCTAAATGGTTATGTCAGCATGGACAGCCAAAAATCCATGGTTCAAATCCCAGGTGTGACTTGAATTTTTCAATTCTAATTCTTCCTCTCCAACTAATAACCTACACATGCTAGTGTGATTTAAGTATTTCTATATACACTGTAAAGTGAAATATAAAAATCCATGGGTGAGGATCATCTAGTGATGACAGTTATTGCACTAAAAGGTATCAAATGAATACCTGGTGATAATCTTAAGGAATGTTTTGGCAGTGTGACTGGATGCCTTATTTAACTGAATCCACACTTTTGACATATGACCATGCAAGAAAGGTATCTGTTAAACACAGGGTTCATTCTCTGGGATGTTCATTAATCCTGACATTATTTTCTACTTTTAAGATCCCAAGTTTTCTGTGAGCAGTGTTACTCTGGAGAACTTCACCTTTGTGCTTCTGGATGAAGATATCCTTTGGCCTATTAGACAAAATAAATGGCTTGGTGTTGGTTGGGTCATTCCAGAGTAACTTACCCACTCCTATGTACCATCTACCAAGTAGATAACCTTCTGGCATTGTCAGTACCTGTCCATGTGCTGAGTATGCAAAATCATCACTGATTGTATACCATATATGGTGCCTTTCAAAGTACCTAAGCATTGCAATGTTCAATGTTAGTGTATGTCCTTTTCTTGACCCTATTCCATTATTGCTGCATTCAACATGGCTGTGTTTGCTGTCAGATTAGTTTGGGTGCTGTGTTTTCTATTTATTCATTTTGGGAGGGGGGGCATTGTGCCTCAGATGGGAATACACACTTGTGCATTTATATTATGTACCCTACACAGTAACACCCTTTGGTTTACAATGCAACTAATATAGAAAGACTATATCCTTGCCATAAATCTGAAATTATGTCATTAATGATGATCTGTTTCAAGCCACCATTGCCATACATTATATTAGGTGGATGCACTGATGCTTTCTGTATAGCCTTTTTCTGCTGAGTCAACACCACACAACAAGTAATAGTTGAAAATCATCCCTACTTAAATGGGGCAACTTTCCATTAAGTATTTATGCAAAGTCCATGCACTAAACCTGCATTGTTATAAATACAAGCATGATATATATGGATTTCATATCATATGATTTATTATTTTTGGTGTTATTTGATCATATAGCTTTAAGATAAAATATAAATAATTCTAACAAGAATTGCTCCCTTTTTGAAGAAGACTCCAAAAATTATGGTAATGACAAAGGTTTCTTATTTCAGGGCATTCTGCAGGAAGTTCAGAAGTAGTGATTGGGTTAACTGTAGCAATTGGTGTATGTGGATTCCTGCTGCTCTTGTCAGTAATAATTTACTGTATGCTGCGAAGATACTTAGGCCATCGAAGACGTGGTTCAGATCACCAGGAACTCTCCCTTCAGGGTCCCATGATTGAAGTGGTATGTAGGCTTTTAGAGAATTGATTTTAACATCAGTAATTCAGTACAATATCCATGCAGCTTTTGTAGGCATATAGGTAAAATTGTCCATCTCCTAAAGTAAGATGAGAAAATGTTTTTGCAATGCATTTTTAACTGGAAATACTCCAGATATTGCTTATCAAAACAATTCTACAAGCCAAGAGCGAAAGTTTCAGGTAGTGCTGTAGTAAACAAAAGGGCTAATTAGGGTTGACCTGCACATTCACATCAAACAAATTTCCTGTACCAATCCATTCAGTAATTGATAAGGATTTTCAGAGAAGACATAAAAATTAAGACAACCTCCACAATTCAGAGAAATCATAGAAAATGTTTTACCCATATTTAGGCAATGCACAATTTAATAAAACAATACTGAAGTGAGTTTATTTAAAGGGTAATGTCAGAAATGTCATCATTGTCTTGCCCTCATTCTCTTGATAGTTGTCACCTCCATGTCAACCAGTACTTTTCCTTTATTTTCCTAATGTGCTCTCAGAATTTTTTTTTTTTTTTTAATTTGTGGAGCTAAGTCCAACATTTTTTCTGCTTATTGTTTAACAATATTCCATATATTCTCAATTTCATTCAGATTGCAATGGCATAGCAGTTACCTGAAAGCTTCATGTCCATGATTCTGGGATAGACTGTCCATTTTGTATAATACAGGTGTAGATTGATTTTCATCAGCTGAGGAGGTTTATGATTTCATGCATTTTCTTCACAGGAAACATAGAGTTGCAACCAGGTTTCAGTCTCTTGCTTGAACCAGAAGTGGGAGACTTGTTGTCTCTCATAATATGATAAGAGATCCATCATAAAGGAATTCAGTGACAAATAGGGTAAAAGCTTCTCTCTATCCCATATAGTGAAATTGCCAAAATTTGTTTCTTGCAATAATCCTCTGAATTTTGCTTGATTTTGTAGAATTTTGAACCCCTTGACAAAACTCTCTTCATCATCTGCATGTATAAAATGAATAATTATGTTTCCCAGCACACACATTTCAAATTTGCCTTGGCCAATTTGCCTTGAAGTTGTTCTCCTCTTACTAGGAGTCACTAGTTCAGGTCCTGCAGCCTCCACAATCCAATTCTCCTTCCTTATTTGTGATTTGTTCTTTCAGACACTTGTTTTGTCATTGATGCATGTGTCTTAGCATTGTTCAGGGATACAGTAAGTTGTATTCTTTTTCCTCATCACAGAACTTGTAAGAAGGGGTTCAGAAATGATTTAGAATGGCAGTATTTTAGTGTTTACAAATACCATGCAGTCTATGGGCATATCCATTCATAGGGCAATGGACTGATACTAGTATATCATGCAGATGCAAGATGACAGTTATAAGCAGTCTGTGTAGTGAAAGAACTGTTAATTTGTTGTCAAGTAGAGAAAGACATGGACAAAATGGAAGGTGACTATCATGGACAAAGGTGAACTGCATGGCTTTTGTAGAAGAAGTCAAAATTTAAGGAATTCATAGGCATTTAATCTGGCATGTGGTTAAGAAGCTCCTGTGTAAAAGACCTTTTACAACTGGATCAATGGGTTTGCCAATGGCAAGGAATCTGTACACAAGAATGTGAGTATTAGTCGCCCATTAACATTGCAGTCTTCCAGGAACATAAGGTTGTGTCTAAATTGATGATGGCTGATTGGGCATACTGGAATGTCACACAGGCCTTGGCCATGCAACACTGCACACCATTATTCAAATTGATTTGAATGTGAAAAGGTGCATGCAAATTGGGTTCCACCAGTCTTGACAGAGGCACAGAAGGACAAACGAGTTGAAATGTGTGTAGGCTATTGGAAATGCATAATGAAGATCCAGATTTTTTTGTAGAAACTGATGATGATTCATAATGTCACTACCAGGCACCATAGAAGAAAGTACAATCCATGCAATGGAAACATCAAGGGAGTTCCTGACTCAAGAAATTTCTTACTGCTCCATCCGCAATCAAGCAGATGATCAGTCTTTTGGGACACTTCAGACACCTGGCTTTCTCAAGGAACAACTGTCATCAGTGAGATGTACTGCACATAGCTTAGATGTAGGATTCAGCAATGATAAAAGGGCAAATGTTTGATAAGAGTGTACCTCCAACATAACAATGCATGGCTCCACACTAGCAACACTGACAAAGTTGGCATTGCTCAGGTTCATTGTTGTACCTCGTGCACCATATTCACTGGATCTTGCTCCATTTTATTATGCCTTATTTGACAACATGAAGGACTTGCTACAAGGTAAAAAATTCAGCACATGGAAATTAAGGCACCTGTGTAAGAGCATGAGTGTAGCCATAATGAATTTGCCAGGAAGATGGCAATAGTGCATGGAGTATATTTAGAGACCCCATGTGCAGTGAACCATGTTGCATAGTAATAAGGTAATAAAACTAATTTGTAAATCATTTCTAAACACTGGTTGGAAGTACTCATTTTGTTGGTCATTGCAACCATCATTATATTAAATTAAAAGAAATACAGTAGTTAGAAATAAATAAAATAATGTAAAATGCAACTTAGAACATTTCAAGTAAATAAAATTTTGAAAGAGAAGAGACTGCTCAGCATGATTCACATACAAGTATGAAATTTCACTTTCCAGTTTGTTAGTGTCAGGGTAGGAAGTGAGGTTTGAGGGTTGCATCGTAAGCATAGGTGCTTTTGTTGCAGACAACAACAGAAATTGGGTGTCCTTTAAAGTGTATTTTAAATAATGTAAAATCAATGTAATCTAAGTGTCAATTGACTTAAGTGGCAACTGTGTTTGTCTTGATATTCTGCTTGCTTTATCCCCACTGAAAGATTTGTCTTGGTTAAACTGAATCAGTAGATACAGAAGTGAGTGCATGCTCTATTTGAAGTCAGTTCATCTTAACCTGTCAAAGATCTTCCCCTATTAAATACAAAAAATAGACTTTCTAAGGTCTTTGAGACTGTTTTTATTATTATTGTTGTTGTTGTTATTATTATTATTATTATTATTGTTGTTGTTGTTGTTGTTGTTGTTGTTGTGTTTAATGCCAGGTTTTACTTCTGAGGCACCACAGGCAGTGGACACAAATGGTACATGAAATGATAAATTGGAAAGGATTTTTTTTAAAGAAAGGAAACATTCCACACCTAAGTTTAGAGTACCTGAGTACCTCCCTAGCATTTGCCATTTATGAGGACTGAGGAAAACCTCAGAAAAACCTCAGTCAGAAAGGACGGTCCTGGCAGAAATCGAACCGCAGACCTCCTGCTCACAAGTCCATCCTTAATGACTGGCCACCCATGGCAGTCTGTGAATATGATGACATGTATCAGCTTGTAAATAGCACTTAGAGGTACATGGAATTAATCCTTTCATAATCAAACAAATCTGTAGAAAAAACCATGCTCAGGTGCATTCCAACTGGGTATGAAGTTAGAAATTGCCATTTAGCAACACATACTTAGTACCTGGTTTCCAACAGGGGTTAAAGTCTTTTCCAATGTTTTTCCCTTCACCAGAAAGTGGATAACTTTGGCTTGAGGCATTAGGCATTCAAAGTATCCATAAAATATTAAATACAAAGGATGTTCAGTTAGTAACGCAGAGTTGCTGACTGCAAGTGGTTGAAGATGGATGTGTGTATATGCACACTCATTAGAGTTAAAGGATAGGGATCAGGCTGGAAGCGCAGGGCCAGAATTGGTCTGTTTGGTATTTCCAGATTCATCTTGGGAAGTGGAAGTATGAGCAGATGGCTATGATGTCGCAGTATGCATAGTGATAATGGTGATAACTTAAAAATCAGAGAAGTAGAACTTAAACCTGGGCTGGAAATGGGACAAATAATGGGAATGTTAAGGTGCATTACCAAAGATATGGCAAATTTAAATGGAATGGAAAGGAGAATCGATGAAAAAATAACAGGAAATTTAGAGGAAATGAAGTTATTATGGGGAAAATTTGAAGGTGAAGTAAATAGAGAATTAGAAGGATACAATAGAATTTCATGGAAAGGAAACAGAAGAAAAATGAAAATGATAATATTTGGTATTAAAGAAATGAGAGATAAACAAGTATCTTTCAAGACAAATTTGGGCTACAGCTTGGTAGTTGAGAAATGTTTTTAGATTGGGCAAAAAAGTCTGAACCCAAGCATGATTATTGTTTAGCATGCTATGATGAAAATGAAAAGGATAATCTTGGCAAACCTCATAAGTTTAAAGGGACAATAATATTGATTCAGCAAGATTACTGAAAGAAAGAAAGAAAGAAAGAAAGAAAGAAAGAAAGAAAGAAAGAAAGAAAGAAAGAAAGAAAGAAAGAGAAGAAAAAACATTCTGTTAGCAAAATGTAGGAGCTATAAGGGGGAAAGCTTATGTTCCAGGACTGGAAGTGTGGATTAATGACGGGAAATAGGATATTTGTCAGCTAAATCCAAGATACATTTTGGACATTTGCAATGCAACCAACATTGGGGAAGGAGAGATTGATAGGATGAGAAGTAGGGATAGTGAAGAAGACCAGATGAGGAGAGTTGAAAGGCTGGCAAAATCAAAGCAGAAGATGTTGGAGGAATAGCTGAGGAAAAATAAGATGACAGGAGGGGGAGGGCCAGAAGCAGCAAAGATGGGAAGTGAATAGAATATATCTATAAGCTAACATAACAGGATGGAGAAGCAACTGATGGAAGAAGGAAGTAGGGTTGGAGAGCTGCACTCATCACCAAGCAAGCAAGAAACAGCTGACAGAGGAGGTCCAAAGAATAGTGCAGGGAGCAACAGCAGGCTTAGATGTCGGTCAGACACTGTACTTATTGGACCTCGACATAGTGTCTTGACATGGAATCATCTTGAAAGTAGAAGACTGTGCGGAAGATAGGCAAGCAATTGATAGACTGACAGGAATTAGGGCCAGGTTACAGCAATTTAGTTTGGAGATAAAGGGATTTGTCAGGGAAGGAAATTCGGGAATAGAGAAGTTTTAATTAAAAAAATGAGGAATGGGGAAATATCTCAATTTCTAAATATACTGGATGTGATAGGTGTGACAGAGATTTGACTGGTAAAAGATATTCTTATTGAAATGGGTGAGTTCGATTTTTATGGGAAGTGTAGTATAAAAAGAAAAGGCAAAGTTTGAAGTTCCATAGAAAAGGCTTGCAAATTAAAGTAAAAGTGTGTAGTATGCTAGGTGGTAATTCAGTGCTATGGTGTATTCTGAGTGGTTTGTGGGGAAGGAAAGAAGCAATAGTGTATAACTCCCTCCAAGTTCCTCGGAATTTTATGATCCAAGATTATTTAATAAACCAGGTCAAGAAATGGAAGGTTTATCAAACAACCACATGTATAAAGGTTTTATAATAATGGGTGACTTTAATGCAAGAATAGGAGAAGACAAATAAAGCTAATAGATTCAGAATGTGAGTTAACAGGAAAACTAAGTGAGGCAGAAATAAGAATGAGTAAAGACAAAATTTTGAATAGAGAGGGCAAGAAATTGATACAGTTTTGCAAAAAATTTAATCTGGTGTGTAATGGGGTGAAACTGAAAGATGATATGGGAAAATTTACATTTATGAACAAAACCAGCCAGAGTGTTATAGACTATATGTTATATTCGGTGGAGTTAGATCAAAACCACTGATAGAGAAGGCCTACCAGCTTCTTTTTGACGTCACTCAGAGTGGGCTGAGCTGCTGATATATGTAAATTCAGAATTTATTTAGTAATTGGCATCACATTTAGTTTTAAATGCCAAAAATGGTGTTAAAACGTCTTCTTTATATATTAATGTAGTTTGGGAAACTTTGTTCTTTTGGGGATTTAAGATTAATTTTAGTTTCCTTCTTAATTACTTATAAGAAGCTCTTCTATATTTTGAAATACAGTTTAAGTTGCAACTCTATAACAGTTGGTTAATCATAGAAAAATCTTTTTCCAAGATCTTATTAAGTAGTATAGGTTCCAAAATATTCAAAATCAGCACCAGCAGCTAATGCATTTCAGTAATGAGTGCTTAATGCTTTCTTATAAGCAACAAAATACATTTTATATAGGGCAATGAAAAGTTGGGTAATTTGATGAAAACAATAAAATAGGCAACAAAGCATTTATGAGCAAAGGTATTATTTATTGTCTAATTGGTAAAAACTGCAAATGCCATGACAATAGTGCAAATATGTGCACAATGCTGAAACACATATTGGAACATAATACCTAATCCTAATGTTATTTTAAGTGAAAAAATTTTAAATGCATTGTACCATATACCTATTTTATATACTTTGGAATAGAAGTATAATTCTGTTATTTTAAATGTAAAAATTATAACAACTGTGTTATAGATTTATTGGGTTATATATCATTACACACTATATTCAATGATGATGCACATGATGGAACACAATATTTAATTCTAATATTATTTAAGTCAAAACATTTTAATGTCTTATTAACAGATTCCGTAGATTATATACAATTATGCACTATGTTCCTTTAAATATGTAATATAGTGATTATTTTATGCAAATAATTACCTGTAAAAATTGACAGGGCTTCTTGAATGTCTACACATTGATAATATTAGATTAATGTGATTTTACTCAAAAGTATAAAAGAGAACCTATTAATAAAAATGTACAATTCTTAAGAAAAAATATAAAACCTAATTTTTAACTCATTAAAAGTACTTAGTTTTCTCTTGTTATTTTTGGAGAATCCTACTCCATTATTCTTCATCCTACAAAAATTATTCAATATTATATTTTTAGAAGTCCAAATTATCTTATTCCAAATATCCATGACTGAATTTGTGTAAGTGGACTATAAATTGCAAAGGCATCAAGTAATGAGACTTTATCTGAAATAAATCTAACTGTTTCACATCTTTGAGTTCCTAGTTTTAAAAATTTTGATTCTTTGTCATTTTCTCACAATTTTCTGAGAACTACAAATGTGAAAATTACAAGTGATATTGGAGTTTTGCGAGGAAAACATAATTTGCCTCCTTCTAATCCCTCAACTAATTGTATTCTAAGCAATATGCCATTTCTTTATCTAAAGTTAGAAAATCTCCACAATCTTGACACTTGATTCTTTTTAAAAAACAATAACGCAGTAATGTAAGAAATTACAGGCAATTCAGAAGACATTGCATCAAATATCATTTCTAGTAACATTAACATCACTTTCACTTAAAATTTGCTTCTTTGGAAGAATTTGGTACAGCCTCTACCTCTGATATATTTTTGTCATCTTTTTACTAAGTGAACCAGAAGTAAGAGTCAGTAATAAAGTACTTCATAACCTACAATTTTTTTCAGCCTCAAATATCTGTCTCATGGAAACATTATATTGTGAATCTGCCAGCTGTCAATATAAACCAAATCTTGCTTCCAAAGTGTCTGTCTGAAATTTGCCAAGTAAAATATAGGACATTCTGAGTTCATTGGCACAATAATTTGTTAGTTCAAGAATGCTAAATGTTAAACTAAGAGCACTATGGGTTTCCTTACTCAGTTTTCCATTTATATCAAATGACTTCCATTTGTCCAGCCAAATAATAAAGTTCTGTAACAATTCATACCTAATATCACCTGGATCTCTAGTCAGAGGTTTCTGCATTTCATTATTAAGTTGACACCCTTTAAATGGTGTGTTCACATTCATAATAGACCACCAAATGCTGATAATGTTTATAAATTTAGTAGTGTCCTGATAATTAATGATAGAGTGTACTTGGCCTAATTCTAGTAAACTGTTTGTTACATACTCATTAAAAATTTGCATGACTAGTTTGACATTTCGCTTTTCAAATCAAGAAGGTCACAGTGCTTTTACTGATAAACAATAACCAAACTTACAAATTTTATCTCTCCAAACAATACCCTAAGTACAGCAAAAGATGCAAACCAAACAAAAGTGGTGTCATCAAAATCAGGGTGGCAGAATGTTAAGCCTTCACTCTTTAAATTGAGCCAGTTGTTTATTATGTATTTTAAAATGTGCAGAGTCATGTAGGAAAAATAATAGATGTGAGTTTTCTCTAGGATTTTGATAAACAATACTTTCTTGTGTTGTATTTGCAAAATTAGTAACTGCTTTCCTATTAATTCTATTGTTATCTGCAATTATGCTTATGACTTTAAATCCCATCTCCTCTAATCCCAATAACACTTTATGCATTTCAGGAAACAAAACAAGATAATCAATTTTATTGACTGCCAGAATATGCACATCTTTGAAAGGAAATGTTATGCTCTGTATCATAAATATATGTGCTTTATTTATAGTATCAGTGCTGTCAAAATCCCAACTATATTGCCGCTTTATAATCCAAATAAGGCTTAATATGTATTTCATCAAGCATTAAATTTACAATTAGATTACAAGAATTAATTAAGTTTTTCTCAATCTTTTATATAACTAAGAAAATGAGAATTTTCTGAATTTACATTCATAGCAGATACCATGTTCTTTATAGTATTTGGATGAGGCAAAATTAAATAGCTACTGTTCCTTAAACATTTGTATGCTTGCCTAGAAAGCAAATATAACATAGAAAAGAAAATCATTGTTTCAAAATCAAATCTATGACGTTCCTTTGCCTGATTTATCGATAATATCTTTGACTTAAGGAAGTTGGTATTCATTTTTGTTTTGTTTCTTTCATATTCAATTTTATCCAACAAATCTATGATAATACTGGCATAATCAATGTCATTATCATTAGACCTAATTATCAGGTCTTTACTTCATGTGTTAAAGTTGCAGTTTCTGGAACTCCTTTCATGGTAATTTCAACACCTCTTAAAAATACCTTAATATTTTCTTAAACAATGAAGCATACAACATTGTGCACAGCTTCTTCTAAATCTAAGTATATAAATAATACATGTTTTCTTAAGCACTAAACACCACTTCTCTCGCACAGGCACATATTTCAACCTGTCAATAAATTCACGGTGATTTTGAAAACAGTGCTTCCTATGATAATCATCTAAATTTTTTCACTGTCTAATATAGCACTTGTAACACTCTGCACCTCCAGTCTTTCCCATCTTTCTGTTTGAGCTCCTCTTTTTGAAGAATGAACAGAAAGATATGAAAGGCAATTAGGTAATAGTTATGGGACAGCATCTTCATGTAAGTGGCATTGATTCAAAGGTACTGTTATAGTATTCCTAATTTTCCAATCTATGCAAGAGGATGTTGTCACTATATCACTTTCTTTGAAGTGCTTTGTGCAAACCTAGAAGTAAGAATAGCATATTAGCCTATGTTTATATATTTTAGTAGGGGTTATATAGCAATCTTGAAATAAAGACTACTTTCAAAATAAAACTAGTTAAAAGTCATGTCAACACATTTAACCCTTTTGATGTTCCACTTTTTAAAAACTTATTCTGTTTAATCATTGAATATTGACAATGTGAGCGAGTGACTCACGAAACATGTCCAGTTTACTTTTAAATAAGTTTTTAATGTGTTGACATGACTTTTAAGTTGTTTTATTTTTAGTCTAAACCAGATTTTATGATAGTTTTACTGTGTGGATTCCTATATTCAGTTTTAATTGAACGGCTACTTTATTTATTTTTTATAAATGAAACGGTCAAATAACCTAAAAACACGTGTTTATAGAATCATGTAGCATTTGTGTTGTAATGTTATACTTTATAAAGAGAAGCCTCTCGTTTCCAGATACAGATGGGGTAGAATCTATGTTTATATACTTTTAGTAAGGTTAGATTTACTTCATTCAGTTAATAAGATACATATCTTACTACACTGTGATCTTGAAATATAGGCTACTTTATTTATTTATTTAATTTTTAAATATAAGTCAACATAGCCTACAAATATAAGTATATAGAATCATATTGCATCTGTTTTATAACATAATACTTTATTAAAGAGAAGCCTATCTCATGAAGATACAGATGCAGTAGAGTCTGTGTGTTTAAGCTTTAAGTAAGGTTAGGTTTACTTCATTCAGCTAATGATAAATATCTTAATACATGGTAATCTTGAAATAGAGGCTACTTTTGCAAGCGTAAAGTCAAAAGACATAATTCAATTCCATTTTTGTAGTTATTATTATAGGCTACTTCATTTATTTGTTTATGTATTTATTTTTATGAATATAACAGTCAACATAACCTGCAAACATAAGTTTATAGAATCATATGGCATCTGTGTTGTAATGTTACTTTATTAAAGAGTAGGCATTGAGACACAGATGAAATAGGTGTCTGTAGATTTATTACATCACAATGGACTGTTTCATATAGGTATAGAATTTAAATTCTTATATCCATGGCTATGTCGATAAGAAAAATGTTCACCTCATAGTGATTGCATCAGACAATCGTTTTAATCACATTAAATAATAATAATTAGCTCATAACATAATATTCATTACATTTTCTTACAACTGTCTGACATGTCAGACTTAAATATGTACTTAACCTCTGAATTAACTATAGGAATAAAGCTCTCTGTGTGAATCGCTGATTTCCACCTTTTGCATCTACTTTCTTCTTTAGGAAATTTAAACACTTGTACATATTTGCTACCAGCATAATTACTAGTATGAGGGTCATTCCGAAACTAATGCCTCCTATTTTTATTCATGGAAATTACAGGAGATACATAAATCACAACAGCACAGCTAAATAGAGCAATATTTCAGCTAGAGACTGTCATTTTTCCACATAGTCATCACCATTCGTTATGCACTTTTGCCAATGATGAACCAGAGCCTGCATGCCGCGCTTGTAAAAATCTGAACCAGCTGAGGCTAACCACTTGTTTACAACTTTGACAACAGCATCAAAGTCTTGAAGATGTTTGCCACATAGTCCATCTTTCAGATGCCCAAAGAGATGGAAGTCTGAAGGCGCTAAATCTGTACTGTATGGTGGATGTGTTAAGACAGTCCAGCCAAGTTTTGCAATGAATTGCATGGTTGCAAAACTGGTGTGGGACCTAGCATTATCATGTTGCGGGTGAAAGTTGGTCTTCTTCTCTGGCCTTACCCTGGAAATTAGGGGTTTCAGCTTAGTCGGTGTAGTCTTGTAGCGTGCTGAATTGACAGTTGCTCCAGACTCCAGGACATCCAAAAGAACCACACCCTGGCTATCCCAGAAGACTGTGAACATCACTTTGCCTGCAGATGGCTGTGTCCTGAATTTCTTCTTTGCCGAAGAATTGGCATGTCGCCATTCACTGGGCTGTCTTTTGGATTGCTGCTTGTAGTGGAGACACCACATTTCATTTCTGGTGACAATGCTGTTCAAAAAATTGTCACCTTCACCTTCATATTGGTCCAGCAGGTGCCGACAAATTTCCATTCAATGAATTTTTTTTCTTCTGTAAGCATCTGTAAGCATCTCGCACAGATTTTGCGATAACCAAGATGTTCCAACATTGTTTCCAAGGCATTACAGCCAACATTCAGGTTTGCACACAATTCTTTGGTTGTTATCCACCGATCAGCACGGATGAGTTGATCAAGATGTTCTTCATTGAGAGGGGTGACAACTGTGCAGAGTCGACCGGGTCGTGGCTTGTCATGCACATCCTTTTCACCACCGTTAAAATGCTGTACCCATCGCCTCATATTGCTCATGTCTAGTGTATCGTCTCTATACACCTTTAGTAAGCACTGATGGATTTCAATTGGCGCAATTTCTTTAACAGTGAGGAGTTCAATCACACATCTCCGTTTTATACGCGCACCCATGTCAGACTCCATTTTGGAACACTCCTCTGCTGGCGCCAACTAATGCAGAACAATGGAACCACATGCAAATGAAAGAGGAAGGTTCAAGCATTAGCACTACACCAATGACATCTGGCTTGGACTTCCAAAATCAACACAAAAAAATAGGAGGCATTAGTTTCAGAATGACCCTCATACATCCAAGTACACAACACTTATTCAGCATTTTCAATCACAAACTGTAACTGTTATAAACCCAATGAATCTGTCTGCAATCACTCACAATGCTAATGCACTTGCAGGCTTTTTTGTGTGATGTAGGCATGACATCGTATTCTAGCTGGTAGGTCTTCTCTATTGGTTGTTACTGCTAGATATTTATCTTGTCAATTTTTAAGTGTTAAACGTAATTTGTTCAAGTAATCACTTTCCAATAAGGGCTAAATTTCAAAGCACTTTTAAGGGGAAACTAAAAGTCTCTGAGCAAGAATAAATTGAAATTCAAAATGTGAATGGAGGCTTGAAGAATCAGAAGCATTTCTGGAGGAATTAGGATCACAGCCATGTTAAGGGTAAAAGGAGTAGAGGAACTGTTAAGGGAAAAGAGAATGGAGGAAGCTGTGTCAAGATTATAGGAGATAGTGAAACAGGCAGGAGCAAAGATGAGAGTGAAGGAATATACAATCAATAAGAAAAAGGAATGGTATGATGAAGAGTATAGGAAGGTAAAGAGAAGAGTTCTAAAGGAGTTGAGAAAATGGAGGCAAACGGGTGATCAGGGAGAAAGGGATACTTTTATAATCGAAAGGTGGAGATATAAAGGTCTTATGGAATATAAAGAAGAAAGAGTGGCAAGGAAAGATGAGCCAGAAGTTATATGAGGCAGCAAGAGTAAAAGATAGTAAAATAATTTGGGCGATAGTTAAGGAATGTGTCAGGGTGGAGTAAGGGAGAATAACATGCGGGCTGAAGGTTGGATAAGATATTTCAAAAATCTTTTAAAAGTTGGGCAACCCAATAGTCAGAAATTATGGGTAATGGAAAAATTGACATTTTACTGAGCAATTAGATAGGCAGATAGGTTGGATGAAATATGAGAACAAATTGGCAGACTAAAAAGGAATAAAGCAAGTGGAATGGAGTACATGGGAAATTTTTGGAAGTATGGAGCTTAGAGGAGAAGATTGTGCTACTAGTTAAGATAATAGATTCCATTTTTGAAGTAAGCAGTGTCCCAAAGAGTTTGAGAATAGCAATAGTAGTGCCATTATTGAAGAACAAGGGAGATGTAAACAATCCATCTTAACTACAGAGAAATTAGCTTGTTATCTGTAATAGGTAAATTATAAATGGGTTTTAGCAGAAATGGTGCAAATGTGGATAGAGGAGGAGAGCAAGTTATTGCAATTTCAGTCAGGGTATAGGAAGAATGAGAACGATTGATAATATCTTTGTTATAGATATATTGATAAATAAGTATTTAGCGACAAAGAGGGGAAGATTATATATGTTATTTGTGTATTTTGAAAAGGTTTTTGACACAATAAACTGCGAAGTATTATGGGTAAAATTTAGTAAAAAGGGAAGAGTAATAGGTTCATAAGAATATTGCAAGGATTATATGAGTTTTGCATAAAGATGTCAAGTAGCAAATTAACTCAAATTATTCCAAACAATATGGGGTTAAGGCAAGACTGTAAATTAAGTCGGGTACTGTTTGTTCATTGATGGTGTCTTAGAGAAAATTATTGCACTAAATAGTCATGTTCCAATAATTAACAATAATGGAATACCTGGTTTGGTATTTGCTGATGGTATTGTTGCAGGATCAATAACTAATGTTGGATTATTGAACCTGAAGCAATAGATCATTTTCGCAAGAAGTGGAGTCTGCATATTGACCTAAGCAAATCAAAAATTGTGGTTTTTAAAACAAGACAACAAGTTAAGGAAAGATGAGAAATGGTGTTGACAAGGAAGAGAAATTGAGGTGGTTAACAATTTGATTCTTAGGAGTAAGATTAAGTAAAAGGGTGGATGGAGTGACCAAAAGACATTAGCTAAAGGGAAGCCTTCTCTGAAAGCTTTAAGGGTATGTTTGGATAAAATGCAAATAAATTGGCTGGAGAGTATGGGTCAGTGACGGGAACTTGCATTATGATAAGCGGCAACTGCAGCAAATACAGCGACTTCCAAATTTCCCCCATTAGACCATCTCATTCGATGGGTGTTTTTTTGGTGCAGCATTTCCCATTTTGGAGAATAAGCATGCAATTTATTGAAAATTTCTAACAGATGGCTGCCTTCTTTCAGGATATCCATTTACATATAAGTTGCAAGCTGCTTTAGTGCTCTCGTGAGCTTTGCCATTAATGTAAATTATATCGATCCTCTCATTGATTCTTTATCGAATATTCATTATTAAAAACAAAACAGAACTGATAAGAATAATGTCTTTCAAGATTTGAATAGGCAATAATGAGTACTTGTTTGTGTGTTCATGTTAACAAATGAGCATCTGCATATAAATAAATGTGTTTCCTTCACAGCAGCAACAAAATAAAAGAGGGAGAAGTAAAAGTAAGTGAAAAACATTTGCTGTCTTATTAGTCAAATATCACATCTACCACACTCATAGCTTATAGATATACTTATAACTTTTATATTGAAAATTATATGATCTTTCCATTCCTGGAAAAACACATACATCATTCCATTTGAAAAAAACAATTTGATCTTGAAAATGACATTGAGAAAGGCATTTTAACAATGAGCTAAGGTCAGTAATTTATGTTCCCTTGTGTACACTTCAAATTTTGTCTGAAGCATTTTCAATTTTCCCCTTTGTTTCAGAGTAAAATGGCCAAGACACTATAAATGTCTCACCCATATATATTTACTATACATAATAGTAAATAGAATTTATATATATCTAAGGTTACAGCACCATAACTGGCATATACATCTCCATAACAAATCCTAGAAAATGCTTCTTCCCATGCTTCTTTCTACTACATATTTGAGATGGTGGATATAGATATATATATATAGGTATAAACAGTAAATAGAATTTATTTATTTATTTATTTATCTATCTTAAAGGTTACAGCGCTATAACTGGCATATACATCCCACCGCCATGGTTGGCCGAGGTCGTTAAGGCGCAGACTCGTGAGCAAGAGGTCTGGGGTTCCAATCCCGCCAGGACCGTCCTCCCTGACTGGGGTTTTTTCCAGGTTTTCCTCAGTCCTCATAACTGGCAAATGCAGGGGAGGTACCCTAAACTTAGGCCTGGAACACTTCCTTCCTTAAAAAAATATCCTTTCACAATATATCATTTCATCTCATGTATCATCAGTACCCACCGCCTGTGGTGCCTCAGTAGTAAAAACGTGCATTAAACACTAATAAAAAAATATATATATACATCCCCACAACAAAACCTAGAGAATACTTCTTCTCATGCTTATTTCTACCATGTATTTGAGATGCTGGATATATTTTTATTCTCGATCACTGTAATTAAAAGCAGTACTTTCCATTTTTGCAGGAACATTTCTTTAACCTCTTCCCAAATATGGACATGTGTAGACATTCAGTGTAAAATGGACTCGAGCGATATGGGCATGCATATACATCTGGCAAGAACTGCAAATTGAATGATTTTTCAACCCGTACTTATTTTAATACTGTTTTTTAAATAATAAACTGAGATAAATTCTGTAAAATAGTTCAATCTTGCCTTTAAAAATTGCGCTTTGAATGATACACCTCAAAATATGGGTATTGACATAAGTGCACATCTGTGCAGTCACCACAAATCATGTTGGTTTCCTTGTAATGTCCCTTTTGCAACATACAGCACATTTCCGAAGCAGACACAGCTTTTTTCATGTAGATGGCATACTTTTGTATATGGTGATATCCAACATGTGAAAAAATAGCTTTTTGTACCATTTTACAGTTTTTTGTAAAGAGGAATATGTCTGCAATATCTGATCCACTAAATCAACACAAATTGTATGCATATTGTATTCATGTATAATATCAGACTTGAAAATTGTTTTTTTAGTTTTCACTCTAGCTTTCCGGTATTGTGCATCAAAATTTTGGAACTGCAATTAAATTAAGTGATAACTTCCCTTGTATTATGCCAAGCAATGTAAGTTAAAGGTGGAAGCTGATGCACCTCCACTTACCCTCTCTTTATAGATTGTACTGTGGCAATCCAATATTATTTAATGTATTTGATTTTTGAGGTTAGATCTGCATGCACTTTATGCACATATACATTTGTTTCAGTAATTATGAAAGCTACTAAGTCTCAGTAAAAACTTGGTAAAAATCACTTGGTTGACTGTTACTTGTGAGCTGTGTTTGAAGCTGTACACCACAAGTTGTACTATTAATGGTTTTTGCAATCCACAATCCTGTCTGACTATTTGAAACCATAATTCAAACTGGGAATAACAAGTTTGTAACTTTGTAATTCGCTGTCAAATGAACTTTGCCTCATTAGTATGTAGCTGAAACAAAAATATTCCCAATAAAGAAACCCAGTGGTGACAATAACAGATTCCAGTATCAAATTACTAATTTACTGTATCTCAGCAGCTGAAAATTGTATAGCTAACCTGAACATACAAACTAAGCTTATTGTGTCATACAAATGTAATCATATGATTCAAATAGTCTACAGTCACACACTTGTTGTATATGGAAACCTATGTACAAATGATAAAAAAGTGTGTGCACAGCTACTTTGCATTACGTTACATATTTCAATGTTTATTATTGCTGTTTGTGATAGCTCTAGTGTTGAATGGTAGCCTTCCAGACAAAAAAGTACACAATTCATTTACCTCTGCTTATCACAATCAGATACATAAAGTACACTCTTCCCCCCCCCCCTGCCCTTTTTTCCCTCTTTTTTTTTTTTTCAAATAAATACAGTTATACTTGTGTAGGTGGCTCATATTGCTTTTCCTCTAATTCAGTTTTAGTTTCATTAAAATATGATAAAAAAATAAGCAAAATATAAAGGTATGTTTTGTAGTATAGAAATTTAAATTGCGGACCATTTAAATACCTAGACCTGTTTTGTGGTTATCCAGGTTCAGCCAGTGTAGGCTTTAAATAGCCATTAGGAAATGGGTTAAATTGTCTTCCAGGTTTGTAAACAAAATAATATGAGAGCAGCTGTGAGAATGCGCCTATGCACAAGCAAGTTTTAATACTGTGCAATATATTTGAGGATCCATGGTTTAACTTAGTCCTGGTTTATTTAGCTTGTATGAATACCGTAATATTATTAAGTAAAAAGTGTGCTTACGAAGCTGTAGACAATGGAATGGTAATATATCCTACATTAATGTGTTCAAGTTGTTAACACCAGCTCCACTTACTTTTTTAAAACTTAAGACTAGTTTCGGGAGAGGTTCCTCCCATCATTGACTGCTGTTGACTGAATGCCATTGTTCGAAATGGGGGTTGGACGCCCGTTCGCTCCTGTGGTGGTATCTTGAGGTTCTAGTAGAAACTTGCTGAGTTCATCCAGTGGCAGAAAATCAAAATTCATTAAGTTCTTCTTATTTTTTAAAATGAAAATTCTCTCCCATGTAGATAGTTCTATTGGGTTATGAAGTTGTTTCAATAATGTAATTTCTAGTTTTATTTCATGATTTTTGTTCCAAAAATGAGCTGCTATTGCTGATTTGTCTATCTGTTTCAATCTAATGTTCCTAAAGTGTTCTTTTCTTCGAATTTCTAAATTTCTTTTCGTTTTCCCAATGTAGCTCTGCTCACAATCTGCACATTTAACCTCATATATTCCTGATTTTTGCTCTGTAGGGATGATATCTTTCATTGTGCAATGTACTAAATTTTTTATATTATATTTGTTCTTTGGGGCTAACATAATTCCATGTTCTTTGAATATCTTCTTAAATTTGTTGTGGTAAGTTGGGTGGTATGTGAAACTTTTGAATTTATATTTTTCTTCGGTGTTGTTAAGTGTGGAAACTTCCTTAATCGTTTTTTGTCTTTTAGCTTTATTGTAACATGGAATTATGTTAGCCCCAAAGCAAATATAATATAAAAAATTTAGTACATTGCACAATGAAAGATACCATCTCTACAGAGCAAAAATCAGGAATATATGAGATTAAATGTACAGATTGTGAGCAGAGCTACATTGGGAAAACGAAAAGAAATTTAGAAATTCGAAGAAAAGAACACTTTAGGAACATTAGATTGAAACAGATAGACAAATCAGCAATAGCAGCTCATTTTTGGAACAAAAATCATGAAATAAAATCAGAAATTAAATTATTGAAACAACTTCACAACCCAATAGAACTATCCACATGGGAGAGAATTTTCATTTTACAAAATAAGAATAATTTAATGAATTTTGATTTTCTGCCACTGGATGAACTCAGCAAGTTTCTACTAGAACCACAAGATACCACCACAGGAGCGAACAGGCATCCATCCCCCATTTCGAACAATGGCATTCAGTCAACAGCAGCCGATGATGGGAGGAACCTCTCCCGAAACTAGTCCAAAGTTTTAAAAAGTAAGTGGAGTTGGTGTTAACAACTTGAACACATTAATGTAGGATACCGTAATATTAGTTTGACTTCTTAAGTCAAGATTAATTTAGTACAGAGATAGTCTGATTAATGTGAAATATGAATACAGCTTTGTGTGTCTATATCTGAAGACAGTGGGCCTGTTTTGGATCCTATTGATGTACTGCTGCTGTGAGCTTCTTCCATATTCTCAGCTTGTTAATTGAATTCTGAGAATGCTACACAATAGTCCCTAGTTTTACTTGCATATAATTTGTATGTTCATCTTTTCATAATTTCATTTATCTTCATTTCAGCATAATTATTTTGATGTTGCTAGAATGCAGTACAATTCTCATTAGAAGGTATATATTAATTGTTGGATGTTAACAATGTTTTCTTTTAAGGAACCAAGTGGTTACATTCACAATGGTTATGTACCTGAGGAAGAAGAGCGTGTGAATCATTATGACAGACTGAAGCAACAAGTGTGGAGCATTCCACGTAATTTCCTTGATGTTCGATCAGAGGCTTTGGGAATTGGACAATATGGAAGTGTGATGAGGGGAACTGTACAACAACGTGGATATCCTGTACCTGCTGCAGTACATGTGATTCAGGACCGGGAACTTGTAGCAGAGAAGAAACGTGCCATGCTTCGTGACCTGAATGTTCTGATATATATTGGCAGTCATACAAACTTTGCAACTCTCATAGGCACATGCGAATGTCCGGACACGCTCTTTGTTGTGGTGGAGCACCATCCTGCAAGCCTTAAGGTTTGCATGAATACTAAATATCCTATCTTTAGAGTATATTTTTGAACTAGGAACAAATTTATGGTACTTATGCACTCAACAAATATGCTAATAGTTGGTGATAATAAAGAGCTTTTATCCACATTAATAAACTGAAAATTGAACTGATCCTCTGACAATTGTTTAGTATAGCGATTATAAGATGTATCTGTTAACCTCTGCAAAAATAGTTTGTCTTTTTGGCAACTACTGATGAAGTTAAACATAACTTTCCCCATGAGAAATATATGCTCACTCATGAAGGATATTCATTATCCATTACTCTAAGATACAAGGAAAAAAGTAGAAATGCCATAAAATTTGTTTAGTATTGTTGGTTATAACACAGTTTAGTGAAATCTTGAGATCGTTCTTGTTATTGTCATTTGCTTCCATATATTTATAGTCTTGTGTTTCTACCTCAAGATCATTATATTTTTTCTTGCTCCGTTGAGCCATTTTATAGTATAGATTGCAGCAAAATCAATTATTCTATGCCATTTTCCCCACACGTGTCATTTCAGGGAAACTGAAACAATGGTTTATAGTATCTTATTTGACATGAATGTAAAATAGCATTCAGTGTACTTGAAAAGGCTGTGGGAATACATTTAAGTTTTTGTATGAAGTCTGCTGCAACTGCAGATCATAAGGGTAGGATGTTTTCAGGTAACTATTTTTGAAGAGTAAAACAAATGTATATTTAAACAACTTAAAAACTTTTGAAAGTTTTTGGTTTTCATTATATGTACACGTACTCAAAAAAAGAATAGCTGCATTCTTGAATGGTAAAATACGAATAAGTTCTTCAAACCAAAGTCCCTATAGGTAATGGATTTTACAAGTGTAAAAGACACAAGTACTCCCTACAGCAAGCCTACAGGTAGATGGCAGCTATAGCTGAGTGACTTATATGATTCAAATGGAATGTGATGTTGGAAACTATGCAAGTTCAAATCTTTCTTCTTTTTATACTTGAACCTCATATTTTTAATTCATTTTTCCCATTTTCTTTGTTTTTATGAACATAATCCAAAATAAAATATAAAGAATCATTTTAAAATAAATTATGTATAAATCATCATCTTTTTTAAATGCTAACATCCTTCCATTGCTTAGGGAAAAAAATTAGTTATTTTATTTCATTAAAATAAAATATTTCCTTATAGTCATTTAATAAATATGCATGCCTTATTATTATAAACTTATTCTGTATACTCGTAATACTTTCTATCACAATATTTAAATGACAAGAATGTTAGGTTTGGTTCAGTGATATGAGTATTCATATTATTTCTCCAGAGCAAACCACTCAGCACACTACTACCCTATCAGTGACTGGCCAAACTAAAAGATACTATTTCTCAAAAGTTAATGCTCAACTATATTATATTAGCTTTGAGTAATGTGGGGTTTTCAACATTTGAGACTGCTTGTAGACATGGCATACCAGAACAAACTGGAAGAAAAGCAACCTAGCACAGGTCATAAAAGGCTTTGTACTTGGTATGATGATTAATAATCTTTGGGAAGATGTAGAAAGAAGACCCTTTTCAGCGGCTGCCCAATTAAAGGTAGCTTGGCACTTACCAGTTCTTTACAGACCATGAGGAATTGCTGTAGAGTTTGGTTTAGGCAAATACTTAGTTGCATGCAAGGAGGTCCTGTAAGATGAGTATGTCATAGAACATCTTGCATATGCTGCTGAAGCTTGAAACATCGATTGGCCGAGAGTAATCTTTGCAGATTATGTTGTAATGCTGTTGTCATAATATGGGCCAGTGTATGTGTGCCAACCATGTGTTCAGTATGATCAATGTGCTACTCGTTCTCACAGTGGGCACATAAGCATCTCATGTTGGGGCTGGATTTTGTTCGAAGGTCCTGAACTGCTTAAACAAAATGTGGAAAGTTAAACAGTTTGACCTATCAGAACTTTTTAGAATTCATTTTAGTCCCTTCTGCCAGAGAAAAGTATTACAATGGAATAATCCTATTCCTGCAGGATAGCGATAGTGTTTACAAGTCAAGGATAGTTCAACATTGGTTCAGTAGGCAAAAGGATCTCACTGTTACCTCACCCTCCCAAATCTAAATCCCAATGAGAATGTTTGAACAGAAATTAGGAGACTTCAAAATTCCTGCCTCCCATCTCCCAGGATGAATTAAGCTATGGCACAGGGTTGAAG
Source organism: Metallyticus violacea (assembly GCA_030762175.1). Taxonomy (NCBI): domain Eukaryota; kingdom Metazoa; phylum Arthropoda; class Insecta; order Mantodea; family Metallyticidae; genus Metallyticus; species Metallyticus violacea. The sequence continues at coordinate 359,946,457 of CM060846.1, read as the reverse complement.
GTGCATGGAATTCCCTGACAGAAAGGCCAGATTCTTTTCACCAGCTGGTAGACTCCGTGCCTAGAAGAATTTACAAGTTTTTCTTGGTTTACTTTAATAGAGACCAAACTCTGTCCTGAATGTAAATATTTAATTTTTAAGGTCAAAATGTGAAGGTTTTAAGGCAGCAATATATATTTTAAAGCTACAAGTATTAAAACTGCCTCTTATATTTAAGAAGTATTTCTATACTGAGTTTGCTGGTCATTCAAGCAACAAAAAAATTAAAAATAAAAAGTTTAGAAACCGTGCAAGATTCAAACCCACATTACTTAATTGTTTAACACCTGTTTTTACTACTGAGTCACCACAAGTCGTGACACTAATGATACATGGGATGAATTGATATATTGGGAAAGGATTTTCTTTTTTAAGGAAGGAAACGTTCCAGGCCTAAGTTTAGGGTACCTCCCCAGCATTTGCCATTTATGAGGACTGAGGAAAACATGGAAAAAACCTGTCAGGGAGGATGGTCCTGGCAGAATTCAAACCCTAGACCTCCCGCTCACGAGTCTGTGCTTTAACGACCTCGGCCACTTGTGGCGGTCAGGTGCTTTGAGGTTGGAACGTCAAAGCTGCTCTTTTCTATATGCTTTCATATTAAAAAACAAATGGTAACTGTATTGCATTTAATGAATGAAAACGCAATACAATTTTACATTTCTGGTTTTAATGAAGAAAGTGGTACACTTTTATTACTTCATGAAGAAACAAATGTTTATTGAAGGTTAATATATGTCAATACTACTTGGAAATACATTAACAACATTGCTTGTAAGACTTGCCTGGGACTTCGATTATATTCTGAAGTAATCTTTGTTTCCGACAAGCAGCCATTCATTTACTTGAGTGTACTGTCATAACACATACAAACAAATACATTATTGAATACCAATTTGAAATTGGTACCTATTGACTTAAATCTATCAAAAATTGATATTCCCAAATCTCAACCATGTATCACTCCACTAAAAACATGCAATTTTATGAAAATTGGATATCTGCTCATTGCAGATCATAACATGTTTGCTGTCCATTTAAGCTACTGTAAAATAAATGGGGAATGTGTTGCACATAGATTGTTTCAGTGATCAGAAAACTAAAAATGTAGTTTCAGTAGGAATAAATGTGGGTAAAAGTATTATTTATGTAAGATTACCCAAGTTTGGGATAAAATAAAGGTAATCGAATGATTAAAATTTTTCTGTATTGAACAACTGGAATAGTAACTTTTCTGTTTATATTTTTTAATTGTTTTCTGTACTGTATATATATTAATTATGTTAGTACAGAACAATTCTACAAACCAACTTGTGTTTTGCCCTTAGGTGGAAGCAGCATTTATTAGCACCTAAAAGTATCAGAGTGATACTGCCATCAAGATAAAAGTTTCCTTAATTATTTTAAATGGTTGTACTTACCAACTTTATAAAAAATGAGTTTCTAAAGCTGACTATGTTATTGTCCAATTTCCTGGTGGATATTTCATTTCCATTCTTCCAGTGTGTGGGTTTGTGTCTTGTTTATAGTTTATTTTTATTTTATTTTTTAATTTTTTATTTTTATTTATTTATTTATTTATTTTTTTTTTTTTTTTTTTTTTTTTTTTTTTTTTTTTTTTTTTTTTACCCCAGAGATGAAAGTCACAAGGAATTAGGTTGAATTAGTAAGGATTTGTGGCCACTCAGTCAACTTAATCTCTATGTTTTTTTATCTTTGGTGTAAACATACTGCATTCAAGACAAACCCACAAACCATTAATGAATTTTAAATAAAATACCTAGACAATACCTAACATTACTCAGTGTGAATTACAGCGAGTGATGGGTAGTTTTTAAAGAGGTGCCAAAATGTATGGATAATAAAGTTGGTAAATAAAACCTTTTAAAATTGTTTGCAAAATTGTTGTATGGTTGTGTCGGTGCCTTTCTGCAACACTCTCAAATGGCAGTTTTTTTCTTTCCCCCCCCCCCCCCCCGACACTTTTTAAAACCTCAGATCACCAGCATCCCATTCAAATCAGGTCATGAAACGCCCAACAAATTTGCTGGCCAGGATCAAACCCGCAATCTTGGGTTTAGGAGGTAAGTATGGAAGTGAGTTCCACTCTTGCTTGTAAGGAAAAAAGCTGTTAGATCATAGTTCATTGGGTCGCTCTGTATATTAGTATTAAAGTTATATTGTAAATTAATGTGCAGAAGTTTGATTTGTTTCCATCATTTCATGAAAGAAAATGTGACATTTTAAAGGATGTTCTTCTGGAAAGCCGCAGTCTGGAGCACCTGAATACTGGACAAGGAAACCCACACCGATTCTGCTCCCTTACAGAGACTCAAGTCCTAGAGGCTGTTTTGGGAATTGCATGTGCAATGGATTACCTGAGTACAAAAAAAATTGTACATACACAGTTGGCAGCTAGGAATGTCTTGATGGCTGATGGAATTATTCCAAAAGTCACTGGCTGTGGCATTTCACAATATAGCAAGCCAAATGATGTAAGTATTCACAAAAATTACTCAATTAATATCCTTAACATCAAACATTTTTGTTAAAGTTTCATAGTCATAAAGAAAAACTTGCACTCAGATTTCTTATGCATTTTTCTCTTACACATTGAAATGCATCTAAACTGCCATATGCAATATAATGTTCATTTCACTGGTGAATCAGATAAATGCAATAAATATAAGTAGTTTTGAATAGCGGAAATTTTCATAGTGAAATTTAGTATAATAATAACATTATTATTAAGGGAATCGCTCAAATGTAACTAATTTTGTTCCACTTACTTGGACATGTTTACATACTTGCCTCCTATGCCCAAAACGCGGGTTCGAACCCGGCCAGGACCGATGGATTTTTTGGGGCGTAAAAATCCTAAGTATGGCTTCCTTCGGAAGGGAAGTAAAGCCATGGGTCCCGTGTTGTACATTTGCGGCACGAAAAAGAACCTCAAGCCTGAAAGAGAGGCCTCTGAGCAAAATTTGTCGGCCGTTTCATGCCCTGAGTTGAATGGGACGCTTATGACCTGAGCTGTTAAAGAGCGTCTTTAAATAAATCAATCAGAAGGACATGTTTCAAAGGCTATTGTACTCATCTTCAGCATGGTTCCACTGTCTGCTTCACAGCATGATATTAAGATGTTGCTCTGTAGATTTTAGGAACTTAGTGATGAGTTTACTATTGTTTGGGAGATCAAAATTAACCAAAATTTCCTTAATAAAAATGTAAATTGAAACTTGCACAGTGAAGCCAATCATACAATAATTTAATTTTCCTTGTTTTTGTTTATGAATATATTTTCTCACATTGTTAATTCTATGGGTTTTTGAACAGCTTTTAAGAGTTTCGGTTCGTTTTGAAATTCGTCTAAGAATGGTCTGCTATTGCGGATTTTTCCTTGTGTTTATATTTTACATTTCTCATGTGTTCCTTAAACTGTATGGTAATACTTCTTTTTGTTTTGCCTATGTATTTCATATTGCAGTCTTTGCAACCAACTTTGTAAATGCCTAATTGTTTTCCTGGCAGAATTTTGTCCTTTGTATTGGTTTTTAGGAGGTTTTTTAAACTGCATTTGTTTACTGAGCCAAAATGATATTTGCCTATTTAAAAATCTTCTGGAATTTTTGGTGTGCCATGGGTGGAATGTGAATTTCTTACATATATGATCTCCTTTGTAGCCTTTTAGTGTGCTGAAATCTTTTATTTGTTTTTTGAATTTTTCTATTTTCCTGTTGACCAGATCTATGTTATAGCAATATTTCTATGTTATGTCTATGATTTTATGGTACTCCAAATTGTATTCTCTCTTGCTCATTGGTAGGTCTGTTAATCTGAATGTGAGATTATTGATTATTGTAAGTTTGTTGTTTTGGATTGTGGCTGTTGTATTTTATATAATTATCTGTGTGGGTATCTTTTCTGAATATGCCAAATTCCAGATTATTGCCATTTTTTATAATATTTATATCCAAGAAGGGAAGAACCTTGTTTTCTATTTCCATTGTGAATTTAACAGTGCTGTCTTGTAGGTTGAGATGTATTATTGCATCCTCTTTCCATTTTTCATTTACTATTGCAAAGACATCAAAATAATGGTACCAACTTTTGTATATACGTGGAAAAGCCTCAACAAGCATATCAGCCCTATGTAAGATTCTAGCTGATTCATTGCCTGTTGTTTCTGTTGGTAATGGGGGGATTCCAGCTTCAATGTTCGCGATAATTTCTTTGATCAGAACCTAAGTTGGAGTAATAGAAAAATTGCCTTCTTTGGACAAGATATGTTGTTCATCCATTGATAAATGTTGATTCGATTTATAACACGACATTTATTATCCCAAGGGAAGGGAACACTTATTTAAGAATTTAAAATAATTGAGTTGAATTTGTAACACTTACATCACTAATATTTTAAAAAAGGAAAACTAAGTTTCTGGAGCTAATCACTCTCATCTTCAGTTCCAGATCGACTGCCGGCTTTGTTCTTCATGGTAGTTTGGTTTGTCTCTGGTGGTGGTTGGATGAACTTCTGTATTAAGATGTCACTTGGTGGGACTAGAATATATCAGATGAATTGTAACGATTGTGAAAAAATTTATATTGGAAAGACTAAAAGAAACATAAAAATACATCAGGAACATAAATCAAAGACAGAAAAAAAATCTGTGGTAGCTTGGCATTTTTGGAAGGAACAGCATAATATTAACAGGAATCCCAAACTACTTAAAAATATTACAGGAAAAACAAAACTTACAGTCTGGGAAAACATTTATATCTGGAAGAATAAAAATTAAGTTTTCAACTTAAGCAACATCTTAATACAGAAGTTCATCCAACCAACACCAGAGACAAACCATACCACCACAAAGAACAAGGCCAGCAGTCAATGTGGAACTGAAGATAGGAGCAATTAGCTCCAGAAACTTGGTTTTCCTTTTTTAAAATATTAGGGATGTAAGTGTTACAAATTTGACTCAATCATTTTAAATTTTTAGTATTAAACATCATTGTTACAAAAGTCCACCATATTTAACTATCACTTATTTATTTTATGTAAGTTTAAAAATCATGAGTACTGTTTGACTACTACATATTTTTTACAGAATAATAATTTTTGTGAACATTGTGATGGGGTGGTCATGGGCAATCCACTGGCATCTGTTGGTACTGCTATGTTGAGAACATGTTTTCAGTATAGTCTAACAGTGAAGAGGCCATCAAATTTTTTTTACAAAACCTAAGTAGATTTCACCCAAAAATTCAATTCCATGGAAAGCAAGAAAACTACAAATATTCTCTTTTTAGATGTTCTGGTGATTAAGCAATCTAACAGAACACTGGAACATAAAGTTTATAGGTAACCCATTTACACTGGCCATTATCTTCATAGCAACTCAAATAATCCACAGCAAAAGGGAGCCCTAATTAAAACTTCAGTAGAAGTACCAATCACGTCTGTCAACCATAATTCATAAATGAATAACTTATTTGGAATCAGTTTACATTAATAATGGTTATATATATATAGAATTCAAAAGATCTACTTGTGTCAAGAAAGTAACTACCTCCTCAAAAGATCTGCTGGCTCCCAAAGGCAAAGTTTATTTGCAGTATATTCAAAATGTTACTGGTAATATTAGCAAAGATTTGATGCATCGGGTCAAGATGGTGTATACACCCACAACAAAGCTACAACAGGTTCTTTGTTCTGCCAAGGCAACAGATGACTCACTGTCAACAGCAGGTGTTTATAAAATCCCATACAACTGTGGCAAGGTATATGTTAGAACTACGAGAAGCATGCATCTAGGACGTCAAAAGAAACTGTTGTTTAAGACAATGGGAAAATCAGTTGCTACTGAACATATAATTAATTGAAAGACCACCATGTGGTTTATGAAATCAGCAAGGTCCTTGATTTTAATAGAAATTATCATAGCAGGTTTCATACGGAAGCAATTGAAATATTTAAATGCCCAGTATAAATAGGAAAGAAGAAGGAAGGAAACTTAACAGAATTTGGATTCCTTCTCTTAAGAAGCATGTTGCAACTCCCGTGGTCCATCAATACCAATATGGCCATGACCATGCACTACCCCCTTCCACTCTTACCTCAGTTATTGATGGCAACTCTTCACTTCTAGAATCAGTTGCTTAGCATCTAAGATGTCCACCATGGTGTTGAATAAAACATCAGGTCATTACAAATATAATGTGACAATTGGAACATAGCCACAAAGCCTGGAAAAGCATTTTAAGATCTCAAAGGCATGACTTGCTCTGTATTATAAGTGTAAATTCAAGGTTCCGGTTTATATTTGATTTACCCCTCGTGAGTGTGTGTACATGATAAAAAAAAATAATTCATAAGGAATGATATAACTAAAATAATACAATAGTATTAGAGTACAGTAGTATACCGCCAGGGGTGGCCGAGGTCATTAAGGCATGGACTTGTGAGTAGGAAATCTGCGGTTCGAATCCTGCCAGAACCATCCTCCCTGGGTGAGGTTTTTCCATGTTTTCCCCAGGCCTCATAAATGACAAATGGAGGTACTGTAAACTTAGGTATAAATGTTTCCTTCCTTAAAAAATCCTTTCCCAATATTTCATTTGATCTCGTGTATCATCAGTGTCCACTGCCTGTGGTGCCTAGTAGTAAAAGCAGACATTAAACACCATTACAGATCAGAAATAAATACTTGAAACAGTCACACAAACAATATAATATTTCAAATTGCTAGTGTACTTCATCAAAGGGAGAAGACAAGTTCACCAAAGACTTTCAAAATGGTTTAAAATACTGCACTATTTGTATGATTGTTTCATTCTTTCTACTTCTCTGGTTGTTATTTTCATTAAGACAGGCGTGCACCCTCATCAAAATAAAGTAGAAGAAAATGATCTGAATATTAGCCTATTTGTGCATTTTTTATGAGGGAATCACTCAAATTTCACTAATTTTTATCCACTTGTACAAAATTAGTGAAATTTGAGTGATTTCCTCATAAAAATTGCAAAATTATACTATATTTATAACATATTTTAAACTTTCACAGCCAGTGTTTATAATGTTAAAAGTAAAGCTTCCAGGTTATTTGCTGTGGTCTCTCTGAAACTTAATTTTCAAAATAAAGACCAAGGCACAGCAGTCCAATACTTTTAAGTTTAACATTATGTACTTTATTTCTCTGTGAAAATTCTTGCTATTTATAAATACACGGCTATTCAAAAAGAAAGAACAGGTTTCAAACATTTCTTTCTTCCTAATTACCAAAGGTAGAACCATAATTCCAACGTTCCTGGGCAGACAAAAGTTTAAAATTTGAACCGTCCAGATAGAAGTTAAAATCACGGCCACATTGGCGCTGTTGCTTGCCATGTTGATTGTCTGTAGTAAAATGGCAACACAACAGGAAAAAGCATTTTGTGTGCTGCAATTAGCAAAACTAGAGTCCATTATTGGAGTTCAACGTGCTTTTCGCCATCAGTTTAATAAACAACCACCTGTACATATGCAGATTTACCAGTGGCATTGAAAATTCATAGAAGATGGTTGCATCTGCAAACGGAAAAGTATGGTACATCCACACACATCGAATGAAAATGTCGAACATATTCATACAGCTTACGAAAGGAGCCCAAAAAAATCCATAGCACAAGCAAGCAAGGAGCATGACCGGTATGGAGGGTTCTGAAACACTGTTTTCACCTGAAACTGTACAAACTTCAGTTATTGCAAGCATTGCATCCTGACGACCACAATAAAAGGTATGACTTTTGAATTAGCATGTTTGATGAAATGGAAGAAGAAAATTTTTCTGAACAATTACTTTTTTCCGATGAATCCACTTTTCATCTTTCCGGTAAAGGTAATCGGCATAACATTAGAATTTGGGTAAGTGAAAATCTTATGTCAGTTATTGAACATGAAAGAGATTCACCGTCTTCTGTGCCATGTCTGTAAACAAAGTTTATAGACCTTTCTTCTTAATGGAGAACACTGTGACAGGACTAACCTATCTACACATACTTCAAAACTGGTTATTTCCTCAACTTGAAGATGATTCAGATGACTTTATCTTCATGCAAGATGGTGCCCTGCCTCATTTCTCTAAGCATGTTTAGCATTACCTGAATGACACCATTCCAGGACTTGGATTGGAAGAGGGGGAGCAGAACATCAACTTTATTGCTGGTGGCCTCCCAGATCTCCTAACCTAACTCCTTGCAACTTTTATCTGTGGGGTTGCGTAAAATACCCGTGTTTTTATCCCCCCCCCATGCCTGACACTCTTGAAAGTGTATGACATCGAATTGTTGAAACTGTGAATTCGATAACTAGAGAACGGCTGATTCATGTGTGGCAAGAAATGAGCCACCATTTTGATATTTGTCGTGTAACACATGGTGCTCATATTGAATGCATAAATAGGTGAAAATTTAACTTTTCTCCTTCCAGGAATGTTGAAATTGTGTTTCTATCTTTTGTAGTTTGGAAGAAATAAATGTTTGAAATCTGTTCCTTCTTTTTGAAAGGCCAAGTACACTTAACATTAGTCATTTGTATTTGTCATTAGTACAATTAGTACAATGTTTTAAGTGAACTTCATTTCTGATACCTGTAACATAAAAAGAACATGCCATGGTACAGTACCCTTATATAAACTTTCAAGAACCAATATAAACACTTCAATTTAGAGTAATTTACCTAATCACTGCTTTTAATTCAATCATCCTCTGTGCTGCTGTCATCCCCACTACTGATGTTTTCATCATCACATTCACTGCCACTTAGCATTCAAGATGCTGGTCTTTTTAAAACTTTTTACAATAGTGCCATTCCTAATGTGCTGCTTGCTAAGCAGCAAGAATCCATTAACACATGATTTCTAATGATGGTCTCTGTATTCTGAATTTTTATGTAGAAGATGCCATCCGTCCAGAATAAAGCCTATTTTTGATGATCCTTAAATGAATTTTTTATAGACGCATCAAGATGTTTGAGCCCTCCAGGAATGATATCAGATCCTTCTTATGGGGTTTCATCTGGTTCTTAATGAGGTAATCAAATGACCCCTAAAGCTGTCTGTTTAGTACAATTAGGGCTTTTTGCTACATTAGCACTCTAGAACAATGCTCCCACACAGTCTTCAGCCATTCCTGAAGTAGATCTGCCATATCCACTCCTTTCATGTGCTCTTATTATTATGATACTTCCCCTTTGGTAGGTTTTCTGTTTATATATTTTGTACAGAGGAGTTCCTTCCATTGGCAGTTATGCCTTACATGACAGTAAATTTAAGTTCCTGACACCAATGGTATGTGCCATGATTCTTGAAGCATCTTTTTCATCAATAGTGGTGTTCTGGGCATGCCAGAAAAGACAAGTGTTTCATTGGCATTCCTGATTTGAGAAAACAAATAGTATTGCACTTCATTTAAGAACTTAGGAAAAATGAGATATTTTTAAAAAATTCTGTTGGAACTTATACAGTGAAGCTTGTTAAATGTAAATTATAATTAATCTGTCTTCTAACACACTCTTATGCTTCATTTACTTTTAAATACGGTGGGACTGGTTCCGAAGAGACATCCTCTCCATCTTCAACCAACTTGACAACCTTAAAAAAGTCATCAAGTTGGTTGAAGATGGAGAGGATGTCTCTTCGGAACCAGTCCCACCGTATTTAAAAGTAAATGAAGCATAAGAGTGTGTTAGAAGACAGATTAATTATAATTAGTATTGCACTTATTTGTTCCATGATGTAATGATAAAAATATATATGTATATATTTTTTTTCTCCCTTTTTTCAGTATAATCATGTTGTAATGGTCAGCAGAGTTATTCATCTAATTAAAATTCTCAACATTTCTTCTCCTAAAACAAATGCCCCTTGCCTTCCTGGCTGGGAATCTAAGTGATGTTTTTTTCCGCACTTTCAGTGCTTTTATGTTAATCATATAATTGATTATGGCAAAACAATAATTTTACAACTTATTTATACTCTCCTAGCACTTTAGTATCTATCTTTGAATATTTACCTTTATGGCACCACCAAAAAATTGCATACTTTTATTTGCCACTTTCAGTTTTTCTATTTGATTGCACAATATGTAATTATGTTAGTTTGGAATTAAATTCTGTAGTCACTGACTTCACATCTGGTTTTTCTGCAAAAGATAAAGTTTTTAATTTGAAAGCAGCAGTGAATTAACTTTTATTAATTCTTCTGATATTCACAATCAGTATTAAATTAAAATTGTCAGTAATATCCATGTCAAACCATATGCATATGACCTTCAAAGGCTGAATGGTTCTAGCAAATCATGGCATGTGGGGATGCTTAGTTAGAATTAGTTTCTGAATATTGCTAAATACAATAGTTTGTTGCAAGCTTCATTATCTAGTCAGATGAAATGAAAATAAACATGGTATTATGCACGGAAAAAAAATGTAATTCTAGCATGAACAGTTTCTTTTTCATTAGCAATTTTATTATAAACATATTTTTGTACAAAAAGTAGATCTGCATAAGAAGCTGCATAAGAAAATGAACAGAACAGATGTCATAAGTATTTATAGATAGCTGTGGTTATTGTTATCTGTTATCTCATCTTATTTGGGGACGGAACAGGACTCTTTTGTTCCTTAAATTTATGTAGCTGGATGCCTCACATCACATGATGATGATATGCTGCACTCTTCATGCTCAACCATGCTATATGTCTCTTTCCTACACAACCAAGAGATATGACTACATTGCGCTAACACATGTCGCCATCCTAAGTAGTTCATTTTAACATTGATAATTTATGAAACATCTGAAAAATTACCATGTGCAAAGCTTTAATAAAAAATTATGGTTTTGAGTGTTTACATTATTGCTCCTGCAGTGTAATGGTGCAGAGTGGGTACTATCAAAGATTAGCTGCTCTTAATCTGAATATTGATATCACCTGTGATGCCTCAGTAGTAAAAACAGCATTAAACACTACTCAAAAAAATTGATGTAACAAACTGTTTTTAAACTTTTAGAACTATGCAAATTTAAGTGATTTCCTCTTTAAAAAGTTCTTAATTATACTATATTGGACTGTGAAAATTCCCGCTATTTAAAACTATATTTGTTAGAATTACTTTGTGGCTAATATGTGATTATTTAAAGATTCGTTTTCTTGCCTAAAAAGTTGAGAGAGGTTTAATACATCAATAAATATGGTGCAATCTATCAGGATTTGCTTTTTGCTTTTATGTATAACATTCTTTCTAGCAGCTTCATGCAATAGCTTTACCTATCACAGCTAAGTATAACAGCTAAACTACAGGCAATATTTGCAAATGATCTAGCTGACAGCTTTAGTAATTTGGCAGTGAGGAGTGAAATGCCTTAGGATAGAACTCATGTACCATAATAAGACTTAACATTACAAGTTTTATAAAATGCACAGACTGAAAGTTTATTTTTGATCCTGTGGGTAGTGGAAGTATTATGCAATTTATTTTGATCAGTTCTGATATTGAATGAGACTCTGTTCAGTAATTTCAATATCCCTTGTATTGTAAAGGGAAAAATAAATCATGGCATCAGATGCAAAATGTTAATAGAGCAAAAAACTAATCCTTGTGCTCCATTGAAATATAAATGCTAAACTGTACTTACAGAATCCTGATTATACAAGATGGACTGCACATGAAATCTTCCGAGGACGATCTCATGTTTCCAAAAGTGATGTCTGGTCATTTGGCTGTCTTCTCTGGGAAGTTACAGCACTTGGTGAGTCAAAGTAGCTATAGTTATATGTAGTAATTCATAGTCCAAAAATGGTGTTTCTCAGTAATACCTCTGTGTATGATTTAGCTACTCATTAATAGCCTGGAAAATTCTGGAATTGACATCGTTTTCAAACATTCTTAGAAATAAAAAGAAAATGCATGCATATAAAGAGCAAATATATCCCATTGTAACATGTAACATTTGACAGCTGACATGCATTGCACAGTGATATAAATAAAAAACTACAATTGAAAGGATGAATGTATAATGCATATGTTGGATCTTCACTTACCTGTACTTTAATAGGACATATGTTGCGGAATTATCTGCATTTTTAGTCACTTTTCAGCTACTGGAAAATCCAAAGTAATGCAGCAGTATTAAAAAGGGGGGGTCTGCTGGAGTTCGTTGTGCTGTTGAGAAATGATGAACGCTCCGCTGCTATGAAGTGTCGTTCACCACGTCAGAACCAATGCTCCAGCGCATGAGAATGAATTACTTGTTTATAGTTTTTTGGAATCTCAGGGTTTATATTTGTTTTTTTAGTTTTTGGAACATATGCATGTTACCAGGGAGACAGGATGGGAACGGGGGACACACTCTCCTTCACTTCAAGACACATGTATGTTCCTTTTGAGAATTGTTTATTTACAGTTGCAGAGACGATGAACCTCTTTTATTTACATAAATTATAATTTCTAGCCAGGAGAGAATGAATGAATGAATAGTGTTTAATGCCGGTTTTTGCTACAGAGGCACCACAGGCAACCAGGAGAGAATCTCGGACTGTTTGTCTATAAGGGATTAGGTACCTCACTCGACTTGAGCTAACTGCAGACTGTCTGAACTACCTCAAAAACTCATCAAAACTTATTAAAAACTCGTCACACTGCTCTGATTAAACTGCCTATCTAAAACTTGATCACACTGCTCCTGCCTTAACTGCGGGCTTGACTAAAAACTCATCAGACTGCTTAACTAAAACTGATCAAAGACTACATCAGCAACTGTTACAAAACTTCTCCAAAGACTGCTTGCAAAATGCTCCGGAACTGATCAAGGACTGCGTCAAGACTCTTAAAAAAACTGCCTAACTAGAGCTGCCTGGCTTTTCTTCAAAACTGTGTGCACAATGCTCCGGCCTGGCTTTTCTTCAAAACTGTGTGCACAATGCTCCGGCCTGGCCTGCCTCACAACTCATCAGAAACTGTCGACAACTGTTACGTAACTGCTCCAATATCCTTCACAAAACTGCGGGGCTTTTCTGCTTTCCCATAATTTTTATTAGTTTCACAGTTGGTCAGTCTCATGTGCATCCTTTTAATTTTGAGTTCAAATTCTCGTAGCATCTGTTTAGGTTCTACTCCTAGGTTGGCTATATGAGAATCGCATGGTTCCCAGTTCGTTCCCTATAGGCTGCTATTTGGCACCAATTTCTGTAAGAGTCCTCCTACTAACGAACTCCTGGGCTTGTTTATCTCATTTCTCCCCTCAGATCTCCCCTTGCAACTTGTTTTCATGTCAGAAACATGTCCTGTTAGCCTTTGTCCAAGTTGCATCTCTTCAAGGTCTTCTGCTACAATATCACCCCTAGCCTAGCTGTATGTTAGGGATTGGAATTTTTGTGACTTAGGGGGATGCAAGGTTGCAAGGTCCTGACTTGTATGATTTTGCAGAGTTACTGCACAAAATGTGTGTATCATATTCTCAGAGGCTTTTGCTTTAATTTATATTGATAATATCTTATTAATGTTTTAGGATTCGTCAAATTAAACATACAATTTTATATTCTCCCTAATCTCTGGAGCTAGGAAATACTGCTCCAGTAATGCAGTAGAGTATTAACTGTGACAAACTTCTGAACCATTTTGTATTCTCTTCAACAGGGATTTCAAGTTCATTAACATATTCTATTGAAAATAAACAAACCAATTTTTTAATTTGTAAGTGTAGATTTCAATGGATGTAATCAATTTTCTGATTCACATGCTATTAATGACCTTTAGTTTCTTTATTGAAGAAAATACAAACTTTAAGTTAATTAAATGTTTACCAAGTAAAATAGTGAACTTCAAGGATTACTTTAAATCTTTCTGGATTTGACAAGTAGCTGATAATCAAGGAAACATTTTACAAAATATGTTATATAAAAGTGTAAATAAGTAAAGTAGTACGGATGTTCATATTCAACTCCACACAGAAATGATGTATGATTTGCTTCACTGTACATTCCATTAAGAATTCAATGCCTATTTATACTTGGTAGATAATAATACTGATTTCTAAAACATTAAATGTCCATGCATTAAAAACTGTTAAATGCATGTTTGAAAATATGGATATGAAATCTGATATGAAATAAATATGATAGGAACTAGTATGTGATTTATTGTAAAGCAAAAGTGTTTAAATAGTAGTTAAATCAATAAATTTTATTAAGTATGCAAACTAGTGTGTATTTTAATCATGTTCACATCAACTATGAAGTATTAGGAACTATTTCCCCTATTCAAATAGCATCTCAGCCACCAGAATCATTAAATATTTACTTCTTGAACTTTTTGTTAGGGCATAGGAAAAAATCACTTGTCATGCCATTAAAATATGGCTCAAAAATATTTGTGGGCTTTGAAGGGATGGGGGACTACAAATTAATCCCTTAAAATGGATAAGATCTTAATTTTTTCTTCGTGGATTTAACTTTGGGAACTACAAAAACCTGTTAGTGCTAAATCAGGAGAGTATGAAAAGATGGTGAATAGTAATCAAAAGCCATGATGAATGTGTCACTGCATTTTTATGTTAGAGAATCCATAGAAATGTGCAAACTTATAGACTTTTACTGTCTGCATTAATTCAATAGAAAGTTGTATTCAGACTAATCAGCCATAATGAACTCCATGAAACCATGTCTTCTTATGTTTTGATTGCTCCTCCATTTATCTTTATAATAAGTTACAAATTGAAGGATCAAACAAAAAATATGTAAGAATAAAATAAGCATCATAAACTGACAAGACAAGGTCTATAAAGATAAATTTAAAGGATTTATCTTGTCAGTTTATGAGGATTCTTTTATTCTTACAAAATTTTTTGCATTAGTTATTTTGATATGCAACTTATTTCAGATGTTTTTATTTTCTGCAGTTTATTGCTCTGCTAGTTAAACTGTTATGATGAATTACACTGTTATATTCTATTAGGTTGGCCGTAGTTGTTGCCCATGGTGGACTATGTTCTTTGCACATTGAAACACAGTTTCTATCTGCAAATACCCAACTGCATTTGTTGCATATTTGGTTAAAGATGTAATGCAACAGTTTCCGTAAAAGAGCTTCAGTTTAATTTAATTTGTGGATAGCGAGCATAAAATGATATGCAATTCAATTTGCTTCACAAATGCACATACTAGCTGACAATTTTGGCTATAATTGTGGACAGGTAACTTTGAAATCACAAAAGCAAACGGTAACATCATTAATTAAGAAGGCCTACAGTATGTACTTAGATTGTGAAATCTGAGACCAGGACCTGGGTCCCCCATATTTTTTGCCTTAGGTCTTCATTCCTGGTTGAGTCATAAAAGATCATCAATGGGTATTGCTATTCCCACAATTTGTAGAGAACCATCAAGCTACGTAAATGACAACTCCATTAACACATGGTATTTCGAAGAAGAAAAAATCAGCCTTGACATATCCTAACATACCATCAACTATTTGATCAGGGCTTCATGGAGTCAAACTGCCTCTTCCAATCACAACTTAGCCACTTATACAATAAGTGACGAGGGTAGTAGTGATTCTAATTTGACTACATCACCTTCAAAACAAGAGTTCATCGAAAGATACTGATTCTGGTGTAATGAGGAGTCTACACAACAACATAAAATAAGAGTGTAAGAAATATAGAATTGCCTAAAGTTAAAGCAAAACTGTTGGTGTCTAAATTATAGCAGTTCAATTGCCTTGACCAGACAGTAAATGTGACCAGTCCCATGGCCATCATACACCATTCGTACCATTTTTCATAAAAGAAAATAACTTCTATTTTGCAATAATATATAGGGTCTCATGGTAGCTCCGAAAATTGATGATTGGAGTTTGTTGATAGATTCAAAGTTAAGTTTAGAGGTTGTTCTGCATAATGCCAACTTGTTTCCATCAGTTCCAGCTGGTTACACAGCCTACATGGAGGAAACTTAATACAACATGAAGCAACTGTTATGCAGAGTAAACTATGACAAGTGGCAGATTTCCAGTGATCTCAAAACCATTGTCGTGTTACTTGATTTGCAATACTGCAATACTGTTATACCAAATTCTGTTGCTTCTTGTGCCTATGGAACAGTCAGGCTAAGGCATGTCACTGCAAACAGAAAGAGTAGCCTATGCACCTATGACTTCCACCTAGAACACACAATATAATTATCTAACCACTTGTAGAATACAGTATAGTTCGACTCCCTACCTTCATGTAAAACTGGGCCTTTTAAAAATTTTTGTAAAGGTTATGGATGAGACTGGGCAAGCATTTTTGTATCTGTGTAAGAAACTTCCATTTCTCAGAGGAAACAATATGGCTTCTGAGCTGTGAACCTGGTTGGGATCTAGCTTGAGTTGACTTCTGGTTTCAGATATTTTATGTCCATGTTATTTGCTCACTTATATATGTTTAGAGCTTTTATGTCCCCAAGCTCTGTTGCTTATTCTTTCACTTGTTGATAATCAGTGCTGCATTTGCCACATATTTTGTTAGTTCATTCTTCGTTCATCTTTCATAGGTCATCACAGGCTAAATATTTAAAGTAGCAGTGTTAGTAATATTTAGTTACAAAGTTTATTTTTATAAATCTAACTCATTCATTTTGCATGGATCCAGTGACGGTACTTGCTTCCCCAATAAACTAAAAAATACACAAAATTTCACAAATCAATATTTAGCTCTTAAGAGACAAGCAATATATATAATGACATAAATAAATAAATAGAAAAAGAAAAAATGTTTATACCTAAATAAAATAAACAAAAAAGAAAATGGTACAAAAATAAATATCTTACACTCCCTGGCACATTTGTACAAATACTTTTGTAAAAAAAAAATATATTACTCATGTTCTCCTATCACGTTTCTGGTTGTCTCTTCCAATTTGAACTATCTCACTTTATTTAAAAAATGTACCTACTCTCTCTTTCTCCTTTCTGTCTGCCAGCAAAGTTCAGCAATGGCACTGCCCTCTCCCCCATTACCAAATGGGCTGGTAGATACTTCTTTCACCATTCTTCTGTCCCCATGCAGTACATCAGAATATACTCCCATTCTTTCTCCACACGTGTGGGGCAGATTCTCATTCCTCTCTGACTGTGACTTGAGTCATCCGCCACCTATCTAATCTAAACCAAGAAAGCCTCTTATTGCCAAATTTGGCTGCTTTTGGATGTAATGTTCCATCCCCCATCCAATTTTCAGTTGTATCTCTAGTGAAACTTTTTCTGCACACTCTGAAAGAGTCAGCTGCATATTAATGACTTTCAAGCATTTCTTAATTTTTCTCCAAACTCCCCTCCTGCTTTCCAGCTCTGCAATCTAACTGTTCCCCATTCCTATATTTTCCAGCCATTTTTTTAATTTTGAAACCCATGTCTTATTTCTTCTCATTCTTAGCTGCTCTTGGTAACATACTCCCCTATTTAATGTCCAATCCCCATGAATAATTCTTAGCCAATACTCCAGTGCTCGAATCCTGCATTCCGTAATCTTTCAATAGGCACCAAATTCCCTAAAGATTTTGAAATGTGCTGTACCCCTCCCCACTCTTAAAATACTTTTCAGAAAACACTTTCTCTCATGATCCAATTACTCTGTTTGTTCCCAACCCCAAATATTGGTCCTGATGGTAGATTGCACTACTGCACCGTGCATATAAGGCCTGCCACATGTTGGAACTAAGTCAAGCCTCTTTTCATGGAGGGCAGCCGAGAAAACAGAGTCGGGAAATGACTTGCAGACAGTTGTACTGCCACTTCAACGAATACAGGCAGATGTAACAATTGTAACTCTCTGAAACAAGCAATAGAATGCAAAAATTTAACTTTTTAGGATGCATGTTAATAATTATTCACATTCAATATATCGCAAAATCAAATGTAGCAATGCAAAACTTAAAGGAAATAATTTATTTTGTTTAACTTAAGCTAACCTAACCAAAATTTTCAGCCTATGCGTTAATGGTATAACTTTTCTATGCATTGATCTCCCGAAAAATAGATAACATTTATTATTGTATGAAATATCAAGACAAATTATCATTAAAAAGAAAAGTTACTCATGGTGGGTAGTGAACCCCTACCTTCACATTAGTAGCATGATGCTCGCTTTAACTAATGCACTCTAGTCAACTGAGCCATCCAGATGACTTCAGAAATGTAATTATCCACCTGCATTAGTTGACTGCCGTTTATCTCTGTTTTCTCCACTGCAGTTTGTGAAAGGAGGCATGACTTCATCACTTGGTTCCCAAAAATGAGCAGGTTGTATATTACAGTTACTGTATCTAAAAGCCCTACTGGCACATCTGGAATTCTGCTTCGTATATAGAGTTTCTGTGGCTTTTATATTTGCTTTAAGTTTTGCCCCATCAATATGTTTCGTCCATCTTCCATTCATCAGGAAAGTTAGCCCCAGGTAAACCAAATTCTTCACATTATCTAGTGTCTCTGCATTGCTATAAATAGATCTGTTCTTAAAGGTCATAATTTTTATTTTACTTGTATTCCAGTAAGTTTGTAATCTGTTTGATCCAAGCTGTAGGCCATCTATTGTAGTAGAAACATGTTGTTCGCATATAACAGTGCATGCATCCATTTTGCGGCATACAGCACATTTCCGAAATGGATGCAACTTTTTTCCAATAGACAGCATCTTTTTGAGAAAATGTTTTTCCGTCAATCTGAGGGTGGCAGGGGTTTTAGAATTTCTGTGAATTAGGCTGTGACCAATTGATAAGCAAAAATCCAGATGTCATTTTTTTTGTGGGTTGAAAGCTCTCCAAATTATCAAGCAATTGTATATGGTGATGTCCAAGATGTGAAAAAATAGTTTTATACTATTTTACAATTTTTTTGTAAAGAGGGATATGCCTGCAATACCTCATCCATTAAATCAATATCACTCATATGCATGTTGTATTCGTGTATAATATCAGGCTTCAAAATTATCATTTTAGTTTGGGCTCTAGCTTTCCTTTCTTTATCTTGCATCAAATTTTTGGAACTGCAATTAGAAAAAGCAGTAACTACCTTTCCATTATACCAAGCAATGTAAACCAAAGTTGGAATCTAACAACCTCCACTTCCTCTCTTTAGAGCCTATACACTTTGGCAATCCAATGCGCTTTGAACATATTGCCTTTTGAAGTCAGATATTCATGCATTTTATGCTCTTATACCGTAAAAAATTTGGTAAAAAAACAATTTGTTGACTGTCACCTGTGAGCTGTGTATGATCACGTATACCACAGGTTGTATTCCAAAAAACGTGTCTTTTTATATTGCAATGGTTTTCGGAATTCATAATTTGTCTCACAAGTTGAAACCATGATTCGAACTGGGAATAACAAGTGTGTAACTTTGTAATTCCTTGCCAAGTGAACCTTGCCTTGTTAATATTTAGCTCAAATAAAAATATTTCCAATAAACAAACTCAAACATATGGTGCCAAGAACAGATTTCAGTTATCAAGTTGCTAATTGATTGTATCTCAGCAGCTAAAAATTGTATAGCTAACCTGAACATACAAGCAAAGCTCATTGTGTCATGCAAATGCAATCATATGATTCAAACAGTTCATCTGCAGCCACACATGTGCTATATATGAAACCCTACTCTCTATGAATGATAAAGAAATGTGTGCACGGCTGCTTTGGCATAATGTCACACATTTCAATGTTTATTACTGCTGTGTGCTTGCTCAGCTAAAAACTTGCAATGCTTATAAACATTAGTGTTGAATGGTAGTAATGTTTGAGAGAAAAAAAGCAGAGAACTTTTAGCTCTGCAAATCATATTTCGACTCATAAAATACACTACATAATTGAGTCGGTCCTGGTGGTCTAGTGATAACCATACTTGTCTTTTAAACCCAAGATCGCTGGTTCGATCCCGGCCAGGACTGATGGATTTTTTTCAGGCGTAAAAATTCTAAGTATGGCTTCCTTCGGAAGGGAAGTAAAGCTATGGGTCCCATGTCGTACATTTACAGCACAATAAAGAAGCTCAAGTCTGAAAAATGAGGCCTCTGAGCTAACGGGCGTTTCATGCCCTGATTTGAATGGGACACTGATGACCTGAGATGTTAAAGAGCGTCCGTAAATAAACAAAAAACCAAAAAAAAAACTACATAATTGAAATTTTTTTCCCTCTCTCCAAATGAATATAGTAATACTTGTTGTAGTTGGCTCATACTGCGTTTAATGTCCTTTAATTAATTTTTTGTTTCGTTGAAGTATGATAAAAAATATATATAAAGGGTTTTTTTAGGTAGATCAAAAGTAAAACTACTTAAAATCATGTCGACACATTAAAACACTCTTGACATTCCACTCTTAAAACTTTTTAAAAAAAAAAAACTGGGACATGTTTTGTGAGACCTTGCTCACATTGTCAACCATGCGACTAACGGATCAATCTAAATTAGCGGTGTAAGTAACTGTGAGATTTTAAGATCCTTTCACTGTGTTGATTCCTACATTTATTAATTAATATAAAGGTTTGTTCTGTAGTGTAGAAATTTAAATTGTGCACCATTTAAATACCTAGATATGTTTATTGGGTATCCAGGAACAGCTTGTGCAGGGTTTAAATGGCCATCGGGCAGTGGGTTAATAAATTTGTTTCTGCATATTTCATGATTTCTTGATCAAAAATGTATGCTTTTAGCAGATTTTTCTGTTAACCTTGTATTTGATGCTTCTGAAATGCTCTTTCACTCTTATGCCTAAATTTTGTGTTGTCCATCCAACATATACTTTTCTTTGCAATTTATTTTATATATTCCTGATCTATTGTTTGTTTCAATTTTATCTTTTTGTAATGCTTTAATAACTTAATTAGACTACATTTGTTCTGGGGAACTATTTTAATATGTTGCTTGAATGTTTTTTCTGAATTTATTGTCTGCAAAAGTATGATATGTGAATTTTTTGAAAACTGTTTATCATTCTCCAAAGTGCTTTGTTATATCTTTGGTATTTTTAATAGTTTGTGTATTAATTTGTTTCTTTAAAAAATTGTTTATGGCATTCTTTATAATATGCTGTCACTCTTTATGGTATTCCTTATTGAGCAGCATGTTAGCCAATCTGTCAGACTGGGAAAAAATTGCATGCTGATGTTGTCAAGGGTTAAAGTTGTCCTTTTATTATGTATTTTATGTAGGCATAGGTTATCTGTAAATTCTAAACTATAACCTATTGCCTTTTCTAATTATTTTTAAATCTAGAAATGGCAAGTAATTTTTATACACAAAAACAAACAACATGTGATAATTAAAATTGTTAATTGGAGCATTGCACAGTGAAGCTAATCATATATTAAGATTATTGTGTGATTGAGTCAAACTAACTTTCTTTTGCTCCACTTACAATTTGTGGATGAATAAGTGGAGCAAAAGATTGTTAGTTCAACTCAGTCCACATTGATCTTAAAACATGGGATAAATTTTGACATCCCATCTGAGGATGACATAATCAGAAAATTCATCAGACAACTGGAGAGCAAAGGGATAGAGACAAGACAGCTACAGTTGCAAAAAGAAGCTGAACATGAATACAAATGCATTCAAAACATGTCCAGACTTTAAAGTAGTTGGTGAAGTTCCAGTGTAAAAAATCCAACCAATTATCCTAATTTAAATAACTTCAATATTAAGAGTATTCCTAAGTAGCATATGTTGTACTTTGATGAACCGGAATCCTTACTGATGTAGCCTTTAATTATTCTTAAGGTATGTAATAAAAATGTATTTTCAGCAGATACAAGCATTGGTATTTAGAAAAAAATAAAATTCTAATGCATCTATCCGTGCTTTGAGAAGGCATAACATATGTAATCTTCAGAGAGATTCTCGTCTCTAAGTTCAGGCTCTGAAATAGTAGCATATGCTGATAATAAATGTACATTTAAAAGGCGTTTCATTTTCCTGTATCATATTAATGGGCTTTTGTTAACATGTATAGGTGGAACACCTTATGCTGATATACCTACAGTGGAAGTGGCTGGTCGTGTAATGCGTGGGGTGCGGTTGCCTCAGTTGCATTTTGTAGATGATGATTTATACCAGCTCATGATTCAATGCTGGCAGATGGATTTGGATGAACGTCCCACATTCCAAGAAATTGTGCATATTGTGGAAAATATGCTGGAAGATAGCACTGTAAGTTCCTTCAAATACATAAAATAAAATATAATAATGCACCATTTTTAAATGTGACATACTTTTCTATATAAGAAAAAAATAATTTTATCAGAGAAAGTGAAAGCTTAATTTAGTTAAGTTTTTTGGATTTAATTGATATGTTGAGAAGTGCATTTTGAATATATGCTTGGAAAGGCACTAGTGGCATAGTTACTAGTTTTTAACAAGTATGTAAGTAATAACATTTTAAAAAATGGAGTCGAAATTGTAATATACACACCACTAAAATTCAATAAAATGGAAGACTCGTTTTGGAAGCCATTGCTCCCATCATCAGTTCCTGGTCGACTGAGAACTGATGATAGGAGCGATGGCTCCCGAAACTAGTTTTCCATTTTATTGAATTTTAGTGGTGTGTATGTTACAATTTTGACTCCATTTTTTAAAATGTTAATATTTGACACCACTGTTACAAAAGTTCACTATATTTTATATATGTAAGTGATGTTGAATGAAATACAGGCTGAACTAATGAATGAACATTAATTTCCAAGATTATGTTAATGCTCAGTAGCTTATACTTCTGCTTTATTGCAGGTGCACTTGAATTTTGAAATTTATGCTGGCTTTCACTATGAACAGTACAACTGTGAGTTGGAACATAGACAGGATTCTTCAGGAAATCACTTACTCTAAGTGCAACTTTGAGTGAGTTCAAATATATTTTTATTACTGCCATTTATTTACTCTGAGCCATTTTTCAGAGTTACAAAAACTGCAAATTTTAATTAACTATATATTCTTTCTTGTCCTAGTTCAAAACTACAAATCTCAGGTTAATTGTTGTGGATATTTTTAAGTTGTGAATTTTCCTGTTTTTAATTGATATGTGTATATTTAATGGCCTCTTAAGGCGGCCAAAGTTCTAAGTGATTTTATAAGACAATTCCTTGCTTCTTTTACTTGTTTGCACAGATCTAATGATTGTTCAACACACATATAGTTATGAATGTAGAGTTTATAGGAATATTTAATGGTCTGTACAGATGGATAAAAGTTCTAAGTGATTTTATAAGATAATTCCTTGCTTCATTTACTCATTTGCACAGAACTAATGATCAGCACACTTACAGTTATTAATGTAGGGTGTATAGGAATTTTTCTTTCAGTACATTTTATACAGCAAAAAATATTGCTGTAGCAGGGTAAATGTTCAACTTAGACTTCTGCATATTGTATTTGTTGCATTACAGAAACTTTGGTGTGATTCACAGAATCAAATCAAAGGCCTTGCATATTTTTCTCATCACTGCAGTTGCATTATTTTCCAGTTTAAATTTATAGATCAAATAAGCTTATATATACATCTTCAGGGTGCCCATGTTTGACTGTATTTCTCAGAATGCTAACACTAGGACCCACTAGTTCATCTTTCAGCACCAATTTGTTTATGTCTTAATTTTATTTGATTGTAGCCAAAGCTTTAAATTTAGCATTACAAAAAATAGAAAGTATTAATTAACTGTGGAGAATTTGTGGGATCTCTTCTCCCAGATTAATGAACGTAAATTTTATCTATTCTTGTTCTGGAAACTGGTGGTACTGTCCCTCAAATTGTTTCCATCAACCACACCTGCCTCATGCCATTTCTTTCTAGTTGACCCTTGGTTTGGCTTTAATGGGAAGCGTGATACTGATATACTGATATGATGTGCATGCTTCCCCTTCCTCTAGTCTTTAAAAATTTCATCATTAATAAATAATGCCAGATTTTGAACATAGACTTTCTGAATTCATGAACCAATGATAAAGTTTTTAACTCTTTGAGGTGCAAGATATTCACAGTCACACGTTAGTGATTAGATTGTGTACTATTTCATCAACTTCATAGCAACTTCTATAAGTTGGATCAATTTCATGCCAATCTGTTAGAGATGTCCATGCAGTTGACATTGGCCTTTTGGTAGGCCCACTGTCCAGTTGAGCTTGACCTTATCTATTTTTAAAGACTTTTGAAGTTATGTCTTTGACAACCTTAATAAATGTTTTGAAATACTTGAAATACCAGTAGCATGAGTATTCTTTGCTTTTCCTGCAAGTTTGTTCCCAGATTGCTACATGGACATGTACATAGGTCAACCTAAATATGGACTTTAGGACTTAAAAAGGACTCATAAATTCTTCTTTAGTTTAGTCATCTATTCTTTCATTGCCATAAATACCCATGTCTGGATTCGCACATCAGCACTTTTCAATTATGTCCTACCAGTATCATTAGGATTTTATTGTATTCGCAGCTCATTTTGGATTTGCTGCATTGACTGCTTAGCTGTCTGAAAGTGTAGTAAGCCGCCTAGCCAAACATTTTTTTCCTATTTTTCCCTTGTACCAGTGGCAGCTCATGGTCTCTGTTAAAAGGTGGGCCAGGGGCATATTCAAATGATGTATGGGAAAGTCTCTTTTATCAAGATTTTTACTCTTCCCCGACATTCTATCATAACTGCAGCGCCATCGTACATTTGTGCCATAAACTTTTGGTTTATATGGAGCTCTTCTATTTCAGCTGTTAAAAGCATGCCTTAAGCCTCCTGCAGTCAATTCAGAAACAAATCAATTTACCCCCACTGATGTATCGTAATATCTAAAATTGTGACATGCATGTAATACCTGTTATTTTGTTTCAAAATTTGCCCTTTCTATTTCTTTTCTATTCTGATTCTTATAGAAAAGATAAGTTTCTCAAATAACACCCTGTCAGCCAAAATGTTTTATAAAATAAACTTCTTAATTTTGTGTCATCTTGCTGAGTAAGTTCCTATAGCTTTCAGTTGATGAGGTACAAATCGTTTTCCTTCCAACTTAACAATTAAACTTAGATGCGAAAATGGAGTATCCAATATAATGCCCACTTTATTCATTGCCACAAAAACAGATACATTTTTTTGTGACTTAACAGTAAACATTGTGAAAGTGAAATTACCACTTACAAATGGTGAAGAAACCAGCCTATTTCAAACAAAGGGTCAATACAACCACTAATAGTCAGTTATGCATGGTGTTTGTAATTCCTCAGCATCTGGTTCGTAAGAAAAGAGAAAACCAAGCATTGGTCATGGGTCGTCTTCCTGCTGGCCCAAGAGAATGCAGAAATAAGCAGCAAAAAGGCTAACCCCTGTGGGAAGTCCCTCGTGGGGACGATTCCTTTTGTTTCCTCAAGAAGTCTAGCAGTAATATTTCTACTCCTGAGCATGGAGTTATCCACCTGCAAAGGGTGTCTTTGACTCCATGTTTCTGAGCAGTCAAAACCATAAGCTCAAGAGGTGTTATCAAGAGCACCCACTATATCTAGGAAGGCCCCTATGGCTATTTCTTTCTTATCTATAGAGTCCTTGTATACTGGCCCGAAAGAGGCTGCAAAGGAGGATACAAAGCTAGTCAGATCCTTTCTGCAACAGAGCAGGAAAGATAATATCTCCACCTGGCGACTTAAATGGGTAAATTTGTTAACTACCCTTTTAACACTTTGTATTGTGACAGCTTGACTTGCAAATTCCCAGTCCCTCTGCATTCTTGAGATTTTGCAATGTTCTGTGGATTCACAGGTGTTGTCATCAAATATGTATCCGGGAAAGTGTACCTCAAACAGAACTTTTAAGTGTTTCTTCAGATGAGCACATAAAACCTCCCTTGGGCTTATATATTGTTCCTACAGGGTTTATAGGACCAGGCCAATGCAGTATGTATCCTGGCTGCTTCTAACAGGCTAAATATTTTCTGGCATGAAGAGATGTTGTACTCTGCATCCCTTATATTCAAGGTCTTTGATTCACCATGACACTTTGTTAGATTTCATCCATGATTGTATGGGGCAATTATTGTGATAAACTGTCAAATCGTTCTCTTGGATAGTGTAGGCAACCTTGTCAATGTAACCAAGAGATCTAATCTTGTCGATCTGCCCAATCTTACCTGAGAGACCTTGTATATAGGGGTCCCATCAGTTCTCCTGGGATTCCAGTAGAGATTGCTTCTTTTGACTACATTAACATTAAATTATATATATAGTTTTAGTCCGAAAGTGATGGTTCTTATAAGACCCTCCATTTGGTAATGTGAGTAGTAATGTACTTCATGCAAAAGTGATGTCAATAACATCATGCCTTAAGTAATAATAAAGGCAGGCTTGTTACCGACATTAATTGTATGAAAATTGCTGGAGAGCAGAAAGTCTAAAAGGTACCCATCCTTTTGTTGTTGCAGATTTTGATGTTTTGGGTTATTATGACCATTATTTGGTCATTCACAAAAAGTAAGTGATAAGGAGTCTATGGATTGATTGTAATCCCTTAACATTACACATTCTGTACCAGCCTCTTAGACATAATCTACATACATTTTAAATAGTAGCAGCGACATAAAACATCATTGTAACAAGCCCTTTGTGGTTTAGAATTCTCTGTTTAGACTGTTTTCAACTTTAATTTGATATATGATCCATGAATATATACTAATCTTAAAATTGTTTATTGTTATTTTGCCTTAGCAAATTAATGCCTCTGTTAAAGTGTGCTATAATTATTTGCTGGCATCATATATTAGTAGTATAGATCCCCGGGCTGAGTCGTGCATGGTCTTATAAAATGATTATCGGCAAAAATGTTTAATGCTGGTCAAGAAATGAATGGCACTGTAAATGCAATTGAAGTTAATGTCAATTTTGTTTGCTAGGGATGCTGATGTAACTTTAAGAAAGCATTTAATTCTTGTCGGGTAATTAGCCATCGAGGCCTGGCACGACTTCATATGTCTGCCAGTGGGTCTATACTACTACTTTTTTTAATAAATGGCATCATACATTGCAAATAAAAGGTGCATTTACAAATAAGGTAGGCGAAGATGTCAGGATGTAATCAATGAAGGTTGCTGGGGTTCAACATGCATGGTGAGGGTAAAGGAAATAGTAATCACAACATTTTAGGAGTAAAATAACATGGAGGAAGTGATGATTAGTTCCATGGTGAAAGGATAGTATTAATAATTGTACTTATAAAGGTTGATAGGCAAAGTTGTAGACGGAGCTTGTGTGGTGCTAGGATGACAGGCGAAGATTGCCTCAGCAGGAGATGTAGAAATGGTCATGATGGGGCTCAAGGAGCTTGTGTGACGTTACCACAAATATAATTATGGTATTTACAAAGAATGATACTTGAAGATGTAGCTGTGTAACCGGTAAAGCTTGCCTGGACAGGACAGGATTCAAGGAGCTTCTGTGGCAAGGGTAAAGGAAGCTACGACATTTAAAACATAAAGTGACATGATTGGTTGAAAAGAATGGTGAGGAAGGAATACAATTGGTTGAAAGAATGACACTAGCACAAAATAATATATATGCTACTTCAAAAGATAATAGAGGAAGACTTTGAGGTATAATCGCCAAAGGTTGCTTTGGCATAACGACAGTGATTAAGAAGCAAGTGTAACGGCATCCACGACGTTTAAGTATTAAAATGACATGAAAGGTTGAAATAAGAAGCATGGTGATAGTTCAAAAGGATGGCCAGGAAGTGAAACGACTGGTTGAGGAAGATATATATATATAAATAATATAATTAAATTATACTTTCGAAGCTATTGATAATGGAGTGGTAATATCTCCTATTACAATGTATTAAATATGTTCATACCAACTCTTAACTACTACAACACTATGACATGTTTTGGCATCAATTGCTCACATCATCTGTTGATTGACTTACTCAATTTGGTGGCTGAATCCCAAGGTGCTTCTGTGGCGGCCTCTCATGATTAAGTAGGAAATTGCAGAGTTAATTGGTGGATGGAGCATTAAATATTGGAAAGTTATTCCTATTTTTTAGGATGAAAATATTTTCCCAAGTAAATAGCTCTATTGCACTGTGAAGTTCTTTCAACATTTAAAACATTTTTTAAAAAAAGAAACTTGTTTTTTTAAAAAATATCTGGAACTAACTCAGTGAAGCCAAGTCATATGAATAAAATCTTCTGTCAGCATTTTCGTCTTTGATTTAATTTCATGATTTTGGGTTCAAAAGTGAGCTGCCGCTGCCATTTTATAAACTTGTTTAAAATTAATATTTCTATAGTGTTACTTTCTCCATATTTCTAAATTTCTCTTTGTTTTTCGATGTGTTTTTGGTTTAATTCTGCACATTTAATTTCAATTCCTTAATTCTGTTCTGTTGGTATGGTGTCTTTTACTGTGGAACCTAATAAATTTTTGATGTAATATTTATTCTTTGGGACTAACTTTATGCCATGTTCTTTGAATATCCATTGAATTTGTTGGGGTAAGTTGGATGGTACTTGAAGCTTTTGAATTTGGATCTTTCCTTGATTTACTTCAATGTGGAAATCTCTCTTATAGGTGTTTGTTTTTAATTTATTTATAATTTTTATAACACTGTCATTCTTGAAACCATTGATTATTGCTGTATTATTTATTTGTTGGTATTCAGTTTTGTATCCTGTTTCTGTGAGTGGGATGTTAATTATTCTGTGTGCCATGCTGTAGAGCACTGCATATTTGTGTAGGATAGGGGTTTTACTGGGTTTTTTTATGTAATTTACTGTGTGTGTGTGTATCTTTTCTATTGATTCAAAGCTCAATATGTCTTCATTTCTTATCATTTTTAATTTAATCTATTAATGGGAGCCACCCATTTTTCTCCTCTTTCATAGTATACTATGTATGTTATAAATTTAGGAGATTCACAGCATCTATTATATGCTTCTTTGGTAGTATTGCAAATATGTCATGTGCATACTTATACCATATCTCAAAATTAATGGAAAGGCTTTGGTGATCTGTATTTCAAAACAGTTCATGAATAAATTTGCTTGAAAGGGAGACAAGGGGTTCCCCATTGTTAGGCCAGAAACTTTTGTTTAAATTTTTGGCTAAAACTGAAGCAATTTTGCTGAATGCTTATGTTGGTAAGTTTGCATTTCCATAAGGAGGTTAGCCATTTCTGTAACATTTGCATAAGATTCTTTATTGTGATGCTTGGGAATAAGGGTTTTCATCAAAGGACACCATTACCTCTCCTGTTGCAATTCTAATATTTTGAAGTTTTTCAACTAAATCAAATGAATTTTTGAAGCTCCAACTTTGAAATATTTTGAGAGTTGAAATTATCATTTAACATTTTTACTATTTTGTGTGTGGGTGAATTGATATTGCTAATTATTGGTCTTACGCTGTTATAAATTTTATGGATTTTAGGAATGACATAAAGGATTCTTTTTGATTAGATTTTAGTCTTCTCCTTTTCACATTTCTACTGTACTTCTATAATTTTTGTATTTCTTCCAATTATTTAAGTTATCTAAAATTTGCTGCTTTTCATTTTAACTAACCTTTTTTTTTTTTTTGTGCTTATATGACTTTAACTCTAGGTTATGAAAAATTCTGCTGGTTAAAAACTGTTAAAAATTGTAATGGTTGTCATGTAAGGAGTCTGTTTAAATACAAAATGTATTTCACAAAAGCAGTACAAGAAATCTGGCCTTCTCTGTAGTTTTTAATGTAATTTTCAACTTTATGTTCTTTGTTTACTACTTTCCTTCTTTTGTGGGCCTGCAGGTGTATACCATTAGTTTTCAAATAAGTCTCTTTCTGAATATTTTTAGAACTGAAATTATTTTGAAAATATCAGGGTATGGGCAGTAAAATAAAAACTTGAATTTAATATGAAAAAACTCTCAACATGCATTGATAGTTTGATTACACATAACTGCTCAGCCTATGTTGTTGGATTAAATATGGCCTCATATGATATTATTAATGAACAAGGTAGTTGCTAAACTGTTCAATTTTTGGTCATAACAGCTTATAACAAAACAATCATCTAATTCCTCTGGAGGTAAACAGATAAACCAATACATTATTTAAGGCACTTACCAGCATAAAATTTTTTTTCTTGAAATGCACTTACTAGGACAATACTTTGTATTGTCCACAATTGTTAATTGATTGACAATGTGAGCAAGTGACTGGCGAAACTAGACCCAAATTACTTTTTAATGTGAAATGTCATGAGAGTTTTAATATATTGACATGATTTTAGAAGTTTTACTTTTAATTCAACAAGACAATACTTTGTAGTTTATGCCACCATGCCTGGCCCACATGAAACTGAAAACCATAAAGTTGAGTTCCCTCACTCAATATTCACTTAATTGATTCATATATATCAACCTCAACATCTGCAAGTATTTTCTTTGAAAGAAGTTTCAACCCTAAACATTTCTACTTTTCCTTTATAAAATGAAACACCAAGGAATCTTTGTTCTTATTTGGTAGTGACAAAAATCTGCTTGAATGTAATGTCCATTGTGAAGGAAATACGATGTAAATAGCTATTAATATTTTTGAGCAGCATATTGCAAACTGCTTTCACCTCCAAAAATAATCACATTATTATTGCAATCATTCACTAGCACAAACCCTTCATTAGTAGAGAACATGATTGCAAGTTACTTACAGCTTCATGAACTTCAAGTAAGTTATTGGTACATTTGGTACATAGCAGTGTACTTCTCTGTAATTTATATTTTAACATCAGCAAAATGCAATACAGTAGCACAATTATCACTATTCTCATTAAATTTTTTGGATATTACAATGCTGCTTTTTCATTTATGTCACTAGCTGCTTTCCAAAAAATGCCTATGCATATAATGGGTATATGCAAATACATTTATCATGTAGTTTATTTACTATATGTGTATTGTATGAATTTCATATGAAAAGTAAAAACATTCGTATTTGTATGTGTGTGTGTTTATACCAGTTCAACAAACAACAATAATAATGAGTAATAATTTGTCTACAAAAAGCAAATGTTAGAATAACCTGCTCTTTGAAGTACAATGTATGTATATCTGATGCATGTCTCCCAATTACGTCTACAATTAAATTGAAAATAACATGCTTATTTTCATTTCAGCTAATATTATTCTCTATTATTATTATTATTATTATTATTATTATTATTATTATTATTATTATAATAATAATAATAATTACTACTACCACAGAAAAATAAGTGGCGAATGACTGAGGTCGTTTATTCTGGCATTTCTGATCTGGAGGTCTGTAGTTCTATTCCGACCAACACCATCCTCCCTGCTCCCTGACTAAAGTTTTTTCCTTTGTTTGTTTTTTGTCGTCAAAAATTACAGTTTTAGCATACTCACATTTTAATAATTTGCAATCATACGAATTTGGTTTACTAATATTACAATGTGAAATTTCTGCTAGTTGGATAAGAAGAAATCTGTATGAAATCCTTATGTCATGGAACAAGCAATCATCACAAGTTCCAGTCTATGGGCAACGACGATCATGCTAAATCATGTTGTTTGGATAGTTGTATTAATTGTGCGCCTTAAAACAGTAAAAGTAGGCCAAACATACAATTAATTGTTGAAAATCACATCACTCACAGTAACAGTAACTGCCAAAAATAAACTGATACACTTTGTGCATTTTCCTTGCCTCCCTTTGAGAAGTGTTGCGAATAGCAAAGCGATTTTTGTTATATTCTTCCAAGTACAGCTATTATTGGTAATTTTAGCATATAAGTGTTTTATAAAGGAGAATAAGCTTAAAAAATTACAGCATTGGGACACTAAGTATTTGCAGCAATATTAGGCCATAATCAACAAGGTTCGAGACACCCCACTTCCTGCTAAACTGCATTTGCTGTGGCTGAAAGTTCATGAAGTGCACCGAATATACCAATTAGTTGTTAGTAGCCGAGATATAAAGAATACCTGCGCATATAGTCGGTATATGGAAACATATTTATCATATAATTTATTTACACTATCTGTATTGTATTAGTTTCATATAAAAAGGAAAAAACATTCATATTTGTATGTGTGTGTGTTTATAGGAGCTCAACAAACAAAATTAACGATAATAACGGGTAATAATAATTTGTTTACGATAAGCAAACTTATTTTTCTGCAAGGAAACGATGATAACATATTCTGCTCTTTGAAGTGAAATATGCGCGTATCTGACGCACGTCTCGCAATTACATGTACAATTGAATTGAAAATAAAGTGCTTATTTTCATGTCAGTTGTAATTGCAAAGCATGAATTAGTTAGCGAATATTACATAATAAAGGAGCAGACTATTCTATCATTGTTTCCATGCGGAAAGATAATATATCTGATTGAGATTTTAATAGGGTTTGAAAATGGTTTTTATTACTGAAGCATCACAGGTGGACACAGATGATACACAAGATGAAATTATATATATATATTTCTTTTATGGCACAAGCTTACCTTCTCTTTGCCGTCTATTTCATGCTACACATTTAATTTAAATTCTGACTATTAAACTGTGCTAAGTACCAAAATGAATGGAAAATGTTTTCAGGTGATCGCTTCAATTTATCCCTACATTTTTTGGTTTGTTTGAAGAAACCATATGTACATCCAGTACTAACTTTTTTTGATATCTTTCCGGTCTTGTCTGGTTTGTACTCCTTTCCATAATTTCTGCATCCTTTCCACTTAATCCTCTTCCAAAGTTATTTTGTATTTAATAGAACAAAAAAGAAATTAAACTTTCTATTCAGAATAAAAATATATGTTTAGTTTATGATTTTCAGAATATAAATTATCTTCCCTATATGTTCAACATCTTTTATGTCACTCAGAATGTGAAAATGTAATTTACTAACTTTCAAATTATATAAATAACTTTAAAATTGCAGTGTTTAATTACATAATAATAATAATAATAATAATAATAATAATAATAATAAAAGAACGTAATTTCATAGTAAGGCACGAGAAGTAAGTTAAGCACAAAGTGGGTATTTCTGTTCAAACACTATTAATGCATGCAGTAATACAAAATGAGAACTTTGCCAAAATTCCGTTCTTTAGTATTTGTTAATAACTTTATTATTAGTAATAATAATAATAATAATAACAACAACATTAATAATAATAATATTGAATGGTAATTTCAGTTTAAGCCACAAGAATTAAATTGGGCAAAATATTAAGATGTAATAAGCTAAAACATTTTACGGCACAAAATGGGTATTTCTATTTGGAAGCTATTATTCAGGCACTATTACAAAATAAGTACTTTGCCAAAATTTTGGGCTGTAATAATTGCTAATGGATTTATTGTATTATTGTTGTTGTTGTTGTTGTTGTTATTATTATTATTATTATTATTATTATTATTATTATTATTATTATTATTATTATTATTTCTACTACTGTTATCATCACTCCATCATTGCAGAAAAATAAGTGGTGAATGACTGAGGTGGTTTAATCAGGCATTTTTGATTAGGAGGTCTGTGGTTCTATTCCCACCAACACCGACCTCCCTGCTCCCTGACTAAAGTTTTTTTTGTTTGTGTTTTGTTTTGTTTTTGTTGTTGGATTCCCCCCCCCCAGATTTTTT
This sequence comes from Metallyticus violacea, assembly GCA_030762175.1. Taxonomy (NCBI): domain Eukaryota; kingdom Metazoa; phylum Arthropoda; class Insecta; order Mantodea; family Metallyticidae; genus Metallyticus; species Metallyticus violacea. Next base: position 359,912,738 of record CM060846.1, on the reverse strand, counting down.
CGCGTCCTCATAAATGGCAATTGATGGGGAGGTTCCCCAAACTTAGACCTGGAATGCTTCCTTCCTTCCTTATATATATATTTTAAAATATATCATTTCATCTTCTGTATCATGGGTCCACCTTCTGTAATGTCTCTTAGTTAAATCGATCATAACCCCCTTTAAAAAACACAATCATCACTATTCATCATGCAATTACAGTTTTAGCATGCTCAGAACATCTTTATAATTTAGAATCATACAGATTCAGTTTACTGATATTATAATGTGAAATTTCTGCAAGTTGGATAGGAAGAAATCTGTATGGAATCCTTATGTCATGGAACATACAAACATCACAAGTTCCAGTCTATGGGCAACAACGATCATGCTAAAACATGTTGTTTGGAGGGTTGTATTAAATGTGCGCCTTAAAACGGTAAAAGTCGGTCAAACATACAATTAATTGTTGAAAGTCACATCACTCACAGTAAGAGTAACTGCCGAATCTTAAACTGATACACTTTATGCTTTTTCTGTGCCTCCCTTTGAGAAGTATTGCGAATAGAAAAGCGATTTTCTTTATATTCTTCCAAAAACAGCTACTCTCAGTTATTTTAACACATATGTGTTTTATAAAGAAAAATCAGCTAAAAAATTGGCAGCATTAAGTTGCAGCACTATTAGGCAACAATCAAAAAAGTTCAAGACACCCTCACTTCCTGCTAAACTCCATTTGCTGTGGCTGAAAGTTCACGAAGTGCACCGAATATACCAATGAGTTGTTAGTAGCCGAGATATAAAGAATACCTGCGCATATAGTCAGTATATTTAGCATATAATTTTTTAACTATATCTGTAATTGTATTAGTTTCATATAAAAAGTAAAAACATTGGTAGTTGTGTGTGTGTGTGTTTATAGGAGTTCAACAAACAAAATAACAACAATAATAATGGGTAATAATAATTTGTCTACAATAAACAAACTTATTTTCCTGCAAGGAAATGAAGATAGAGTATCCTGCTCTTTGAAGTGAAACATGCGCATATCTGATGCATGTCTTGCAATTGCATGTACAGTTAAATTGAAAATAATGTGCTTATTTTCGTGTCACTTGTAATTGCTAGACATGAATCCATTAGCAAATATTGCATAATGAAAGAGCAGAATATTCTATCATTGTTTCCAAGCAGAAAGATAATATATCTGATTGAGATTTTAATGGGGCTTGAATATGGTTTTAATTACTGAAGCATCACAGGTGGACACGGATGTTACACAAGCTGAAATTATATATATATATAACCTTTCTTTTATGGAACAAGCTTACCTTCTTTTTGCTGTCTATTTCATGCTACACACTAAGTTTAAATTCTTACTATTAAAATGTGCTAAGTACCAAAATGAATGGAAAATGTTTTTAGGTGATCGCTGCAATTTATCCCCTACATTTGTTTTGTTTTTAAAGAAACAACATGCACATCCAGTACTAACTTTTTTTTTATATTTTTCCGGTCTTGTCTGGTTTGCACTCCTTTCCATAATTTCTGCATCCTTTCCACTTAATGTTCTTCCATTCCAAATTTTTTCCCCTTTTTATACTCTTAAGGAGCATTGTTTGATTTTTCACATGAAATAGGAGCTTCAATACTTTGAATATTTGCTGTGAAATAAAATACAGTTTTAACATGAAAGCCTTGTTTTCTTTGTGGTAATGAAACAAATAAACAGTAAATGTAATAAAGTTATATTTAATAGAGCGAAAAAGAAATTAAACTTTCTATTCAAAATAAAAATATGTGTTTAGTTTATGATTTTCAAAATATAAATATCTTCCCTATATGTCCAGCGTCTTTTATGTCACTCAGAATAAGAAAATGTAATTTACTAACTTTCATATTATATAAATAACTTTAAAATTCCAGTACATAATAATCTTAATAATAGTAAATTAAGCTAAAACGTAAAATTGAATAATCTGTAAAGGGTATACACCACAAAATGGGTATTCCTGTTGGAAAACTATTAATACACACTGTAATACAAAATGAGTACTTTGCCAAAATTGCAGTTACTAGTATTTGTTAATAACTTTGTTATTAGTTGTAATGATGATAATAATAATAATATTAATAATAATTGACGGTAATTTTAGTGTAAGCCACAACAGCTAAATAAGGCAAAATAGTGAGATTTAATAAGCTGTAAAAGTTTTACAGCACAAAATGGTTATTTCTATATGGAAGCTATTATTCAGGCACTATTGCAAAATAAGTATTTTGCCATATTTTGGGCTCTAATATTTGTTAATGGCTCTATTATTATTATTATTATTATCATCATCATCATCATCATCACTCCATCATTGCAGGAAAAAATACATGGTCGATGACTGATGTCATTTTGCGCGCATTTAAATCTGGAGGTCTGTGGTTCTATTCTCACCAGCACCATCCTCCCTGACTAACGGGTTCCCCCCCTCCCCCCGTGTTTTTTCCAGATTTTTTTCCCGTCATAAGTGGCAAATGACAGGGAGCTTCCCCAAACTTAGTACTGGAATGCTTCCTTCCTTAAAAAAATGTATCATATATCATTTCGTCTTCTGTATCATGGGTCAACCTCCTGTGGTGATGTCTCCGTAAGCAAATCGATCGTAACCCCTTTAAAAGTCACAATCATCACTAGTCGTCATACAATTACAGTTTTAGCATGCTCGCAAATTCTTATTAATTTAGAATCATATGGATTCACTTTACTAATATTACGATGGGAGATTTCTAGAAATTGGATATGAAGAAATCCTTATGGAATCCTTATGTCATGGAAAATGGAACCATCACAAGTTTCAGTCTGTGGGCTACGACAATCATGCTAAATTACATCGTTTGGGCGGTTGTATTAATTGTGCGCCTTAAAATAATAAAAGTTCATCAAACATACAATTAATTGTTGAAAAACACATTACTCACAGTAACAGTAACTGCCAAAACCTAAACTGGTACACTTTGTTCGTTTTCCTTGCCTCCCTTTGAGAAGTATTGCGTATAGCAAAGCGATTATCGTTATATCTTCCAAAAACAGCTATTCTCAGAAATTTTAAACACGTGTTTTATAAAGGAAAATAAGGTAAAGAAAGTGCAGCATTGAAGCAGTAAGTGTTTGCAGCACTATTAGGCAACAATCAACAAAGTTCCAGACACCCCCACTTCCTGCCAAACTCCATTTGCAGTGGCTTCAAGTTCACGAAGTGCACCGAATATACCAATTAGTTGTTTGTAGCCAAGATATAAAGAATACCTGGGCATAGAGTTGGTATATGTAAATACATTTATCATATAATTTATTTACTATATCTGTATTGTATTAGTTTCATACAAAAAGAAAAAAACATTCGTATTTGTATGTGTGTGTATGTTTAAAGGAGTTCAACAAACCAAAATAACAACAATAATAACGGGTAATAATAATTTGTCTACAATAAGCAAACTTAATTTCCTGCAAGGAAACAATGATAGAATATCCTACTCTTTGAAGTGAAATATGCGCGTATCTGACACATGTCTTGCAATTACATGTACAATTGAATTAAAAATTACATGCTTATTTTCATTTCAATTATAATTGCGAGAAATGAATCAGTTAGCGAATATTACACAATAATAGAGCAAATTGTTTTGAGATTGTTTCCATGCAGAAAGAAAATATATCTGATTGTGATTTTAATAGGGATTGAAAATGGTTTTAATTACTGAAGTATCACAGGAGGTGGACACAGATGATACACAAGATGAAATTATATATTGGATTTTTTTTTTTTAACCAACAGCTGTCGATGTGGGCAAGGCCCTGTGATTCTGTTCTATATAATTCTATAATATTGAATTATAAAGAACATATTTTACTGACTTATGCCCCCATCATCAACTGTGAGTGAACTCAGAGCTGTTGATGTGGGCAATTGCCTGTTAAAATTTTCTATATATTCTATAATATACATAGAACAGTTTACAGGGTTTTGCCCACATCAACTGCTATGAGGTCACTGGCAACAATGATCAGGACATTCTGTGAAACGTGTTCTCTATAATTCAATAGTAAGTGCATCATAAGAGTATTGTTGACTTACCAGCTAACAAATATATATTAGTTGCTTCACTGTATTAATTCAAATACAAAATTAATTTTAAATTTGTTCTGTGTTTAGTTGGTAAAAGAGTCAAGTGAATTTAATGATTTTTGTGAAATAGTTTATTTCCTGTAATAGCCTAGTTTGACCGAAAACAATGCTCTGGACTCATCCAATAACTAGTGGTCATTATGGTGATGTTGGATAATAAATTGTTGTTTCTGTATATTCTTAATTAGCTGGTTAGTACATTTAATATTCTTATGCTGAACTTACCATTGAATTATATAGAACATGTTTCACAGACCTATGCCCTTATCATCTGTGATTGAACTCACAACTGTTGATGTGGGCAAGGCCCTGTGAAACTGTTCTATATAATTCTATAATTATGTAGAAAAAATTTCACAGACCTATGCCCACATCATCATGATCATCTGTACTGCCATGGGTGGCTGAGGTCTTTTAAGACACAGAGTAATGAGGTCCTGGGTTTGTTTTCCACCAGGAACTTCCTCCCTGACTGGGGTTTGTTCCAGGTTTTCTTCAGTCTTCATAAATGGCAAATGCAGGGGCAGTACCTTAAACTTAGACCTGGAATGATTCCTTCCTTAAATAAATATCTTTTCCCAATTTATCATTCCATATTGTGTATCGTTAGTGTCAACTGCCTGCGGTGCCTCAGCACTAAAAACAACCGTCAAACACTGTTAAAAAAAATCATCATCATCTGTGAGTGAACTCGCAGCTTTGGTATGGGCAAGGACCTGTAAAACTGTTCTATGTATTATATATATAGAAAAATTTTACAGGATCTTACCCACTTCAACAGCTATAAGTCCTCTGACAGATGATGAAGGCATAGGTCTGTTAAACATGTTCTTTATAATTCAATGGTAAATGGGGCATAAAGATATTAAATTGGCTAACAGGCTAATTAAAAATATATTCATTGCTTTACTGTTTTATTTCAAATTCAAAATTAGTTTTAAATTTTTTATTTTGTGCTTAATGGGTAAAAGAGTTAAGTGAATTAAATGATTTTGTCAATTAGTTTTATTTCCTGTGATGGCCTCGGTTTGACCCAAAACAATGCTGTGCTGTCATGCCATCACCAGTATGTTTATGTTTGATTTTAAACTTATTGTTCTGTATATTCTTAATTAGCTGGTGAGTAGATTTAATACTCTAATGCTGCACATACTATTGAATTATATAGAACATGTTTCACTGACCTATGCCATCATTATCTGTGAGTGGACTCACAGCTGTTGATGTGGGCAAGGCCCTGTGAAACTGTTCTATATTATTCAATGGTAAGAATTGACTCATCAGCTAATTAAAATACATATATTAGTTGCTTCATTGTATTTGTACTGATACAAAATTTGTTTTAAATTTATTGATCTGTGTCTAATGGGTAAAGGAAGTCAAGTAAATTTTATGATTTTTGTGAATTAGTTTTTTGCTAGGTAGTCATATAAGTATTTGTTTACAATCTCATTATGATTTTAAGAAAAGCATGATTTAGTAATATGGCAATAAATTATCATGTGCCATGTTCAAATTCAATGAATATAAATATTACTTAATTACAGTTCTGTGATTAACTGCTCACATACATACTTCAGCATTTGAAATTACATATTAGAAAATAAAGCAGTTTTTGCTAAAGCCTCAGTCACAGCTCTAAAGCCTTAACAGAAAAATTTCATGCTGGTCTTTATGAAGCAAAGTTTGTGTGCATCAATAAAATGCAAGATTTTATTATTAGAATTTGAAGAATAGTATTTGATTGTTTGATTTGTCTATCTACATCAATAGATTATACGTCTTTTGAAAAATGTACTTGGCAATCTTGTTTTAAGTTTAAAATATTGATATTAAAATTTGTTTAGCATGGCATAGCTCATTAGAAATAAAGTTTTTCCAGACAAGTGATTCATATTTTAGCTGCATCTTTGTATTATAATAGTAATCAGGCATGTATCAAGAGCTTCAGCAATATTAAAATGTTTTTGGAGTTTGAACCGTGAGACTTGTACACTTTTCATAAGCTTTGTTATGATTATATTTTATAACTTTTGGGAAAAGACAAAACAGCCCAATGTAATCATTACATCAAAATTTATTTTTTTCATTACATTTCAACCAATATCACCTAAAAACACTGTTATTTCAAAGTACAGTAATATAACATGTTTTAATAAACAAAATTTATTTTGTACAGTATGCACATTGTTATGACAACAATGGTGCATACAATGGATGACAATTAGTATTTTTCTGAAAGCTTATAAATTCCATCATTAAATACAAGGCCTTCAAAGTAAAGTATGGGTGAGACGATGCAACCAATGTCAGTCACAAATATATACTTCACTACCCAATAGCTGGTCTGGTTGGTAAACCTTAAAGTCATAGGGATACTTTGGCATCCAGAATAACTTGGCTATACAGAGGGTATAGTATCATTAGGCAGTGGGGAACTTTTGATAAAAATGAACAAACTTATGTGACAATCAATATTTACCAAATTGTAATTTCCAAATTATGTGAATTATTAAGTTTTTAAAAGTGTAAAATAACAAAAGTTAATAATTTAAGTTGTTTTTATCATACTTATGCTTCACTCAGTAAGTTTTTATTAAATGGGCATGATTCAGAAACACTGTAGTCCAATTAGAGGAAGAGCGCTCTGATAGCAGCAGAAGAAGTTTGTTGATAATATCCAAAGACAAAACATGAAAGTTCATAATGCAGTTTTAATGATTTTTTTCCACATAATTTTGTCTTTTGTGTATGATAAACTGCCATCAAAGAGCTCTTCTACAGCTGATAACATTTATTCCTAAAGTATGTCCGTAAGATTGTTGGTGAAATATGTCATAAAAGCAACCAAAAGGAAATTTTCCATTTCATAACTAACCTTATTTTCAAAATTAATTGTGTTTGACTACTGATTTTATACATTTTTCAGATGAAATTCAGAAAACACTCAAAAGTTAATTTGTTGAATACTGAAAAGTCTACATAAGCATCTATGTACATATGTTCATAAACTAAAGAACATATTTTTAAATATAAGGTTCTTGTTTGGTGGTTAAAAATGGTTGGCTCACTCCAGCAACATTGTGATCAACCTCTTTTATCTACAGAATGTTACTCATTAATTTTCATCATTGAAATAAATGATAGGAATAAAACCTTAACATTTCATAAGGGAGTCATCACTGTAAACAGCTTCAAAAAGTATACATATGAGTTTCTCCTGTTTGAACAGGATAGATCGCTAATGGAACTAATCCTGGTGAGACAGCTTTCTAATTCTAATTTGATTATACTGCTATATTAGTTTTATCTGTCTACAAAGTGCACTGTTTGAATCAACTACAGTCTTCTGTATTTTTATCTAACTATAAACTACATTATATGTACTTTGAACTAGGAACTGCTAAATTGGTTCATTTATCCATATTCTTAATCTAAGCAATTCTGATTGAAATGTCCTACTTCTGTTTCAGCACTTCATATGGCACTTTTCACTCTGTCCACTTCCTCTGGTGCATTGCCATTCTAGTCCATTGTCCACCAGCTTCCCACATGAAGAGATCAGTGTATCTGACTTGTGATGTGCCCACTGCCCTCAAGTCCCAGGTAGTTGTAGCATACGCCCACCATGATGGTTTTAGTCTATGTGAACTCCCCATTTCCATATCACAACATCCATGAGACCAGTATCGGCGGCACAAATTCTATCTCTCAGGGAAGTGTATTATCTTATGTTTACATCTTAACATTGATTTTCTAACAGCCAGGGATTACACAGTGCTCCAGTATATTTTTTAAGTTGTTAATGTTAAAATGCATTCTATCAGATAAATTTTGATTGCATTATTTTTTCCAGGCCATTGCTGTGCTTCTCTTAATTTTCTTTGCACAGGTGTGGTGGAATGATACTGTCTGTCCAAAATGTGTGTATTCACACTAAAAACTAAGAATTAGTTACTCCTAAAGAACAATATAGCTGAACTAACAAGAATTAGAGAAGCAGAATTCAATAAATGCAGAAACAGGCACACAAGTAGTAATATAATTGTGTTCTTCTTAAATGTACATGAATGAGGAAGTAGAGAAAGAAGAATAAAATTATTTAATTGGTGTACCCAAACTGCCTGAATAAAAACTTGCAAGGGAACGAAATGCATTTCATTGACACTTTGTAGTGTGATCAATTAAGGTTTTCTAAGCTAATGATAATCATAACTTATATAACTATATAAATAATTGTTAGAAAATAAGTAGACGACACAGTTAATGCTAATTTTTTTTGGCCTTGCTTCTGCAAGTGTCAGTGAGAATGTTGGCAGTTGTACATATGCAAAGGTGGATGAACACAGTGTTATAATCTTAGGCAATATTCATTTAGAAAAAAAAGTGTTGAACACTTAATGCAGTGAACAATTTTATTCTATTAGACAATAGAAAACCAAATGTATATTCCCAATTTATGACCATTATTGAAAACACAATGAAAAAGTATACAGCATTGTGGGTGAAAACATGCATTGGTTTCTGAGTCAAACTATTTAGAATGCTCCTTTTGGCTTTATTTACTGGAGATTTATTCAGGACATGTTTTGTGAACCCTTGTCCACATCCTTAGCTGTTAAACAACTGTTGGATCATTCATAGAAGTTGGGTTGGTAGGTGTCTTCGTTGAATACTTCTGCTTTGTGATCTAGGATTGAAACCATGAATTTTTAAATAATTGTCTGTTTGCATGTCCTTTCTGTAGATGTCAGATTCAAGTTTATTATTACATTTTATCATCTTTAGATCTTGAAATGGCAACATATTTTCTGTTTCAGTTTTGACAGTGAACTTAATTGTAGGCTCTTGTAGGTTTAAAAGTTTCAACACATCTTCCACATGTTTTTTTGTTTATTTTGGTGAATACATCATCATGTGCCAAACTTTAAAAACATGAGGAAAAGACTTAGTAGTGTGCATTTCAAAATAGCTCATGAATAGGTTGGCTAGGAAAGGTGCTAGTGGACTGCCCATTACTAGCCCTGCTTTCAGTTAAAATATTTTGTCCTCAAATATAAATAATTAATTAAAAAAAAATTAAAAAGCATGCTTTTATTTTCTTAACAGAATAAAACTTTGATATTTATTTAAAAAAATAGAAAATTTAAAACTAAATTATAAATTAACTAAAAAGTATAAAGTAATACATCCTAGCCAAATGCAGATTTATAACTCCATGCATATGCATAATCTCAACACTTTTTTAGAAAAATTCTTCCAAACGAAAAACATGGGGATCATGCAATAGTTTGTCTGAGCCTTTGTGTGATTAATTTAAACTATAAATACCCTTAACAGCTATCAATTTTATCTATTGCATGCACCCTACGTTTTTTGTTTGAAAGAATTTTTTTAAAAAGTTATGAGATTATGAATTTGCTTATGGTTTATAAATCTGCATTTGGCAGATCTGCAGTTGATTAATTTTTTTTTAATTAAAAAAATACAGAAACACAAAGTTAATTTTGAAAATTTTTATTTAAGAATTAAATACATTTGTACTAGATCCTCAATATAGAAGTCAAAATCTTTGATAATATATGTAACTCATTATATTATATTAAATATAATACTCATTCACTACTTATTTACACAGTTGAAATTGTCGGTCCTGGTGGTGTAGTGGTTACCATACTTGCCTCCCAAACCCAGGATCGCGGGTTCGAACCCGGCCAGGACCGATGGATTTTTTCGGGCGTAAAAATCCTAAGTATGGCTTCCTTCGGAAGGGAAGTAAAGCCGTGGGTCCCGTGTCGTACATTTACGGCACGAAAAAGAACCTCAAGCCTGAAAGAGAGGCCTCTGAGCCTAATTTGTCGGCCGTTTCACGCCCTGAGTTAAAAGGGATGCTAATGACCTGAGATGTTAAAGAGCGTCCATAAATAAATCAATAAAAAAAACAGTTGAAATTATTAATACACATGTTACACATTAACACCAGCACAATTGAATTTATGTAATAGAAATCAGATTTATTAAATGTTATTTGTAAGGATTTAATTGTGAGGATTTAAATTTGATGTTGTTATTTGAAAAGTTGCCATCGTCAACTGTATTGCTATCAATATATTTAGCATGTCATTAGCGAGTCAAGAAGAACGTTTTTCCACCATCTTAAATCATTGCGCTTGAGCTATGCATTTCTTGGAATTTGCGCATTCGACATCGCGCTGTTTATTTGAATAGTTGCCAAGACGACTCTGTTATCATCAAAATATAACAAAAAAAATTCTAATAATTTTTTATTCAAATAAAACTTTGAAATTAAACATTAAATCAAGTTATACTATAATTCATTTATTGTATTGATAATTATAATACAGTCATCATAGCAACTGTTCTTATTTTTAAATAAAGATTATTATAAATTTTATATTTTTTTGCAATATTAAAGAAACTACAGGATTGTGTTCTTACTATTCAATCTTACATTTTTTAAAATCTTTGTGTAAAGCAGTCTATTGCACTGCCTTACTTTCAAAACTGCAAAACCATATTTTTGAACCATGGAACCATTGAACCATGATAAATTCCATATTATATTTTATTGTCATCCATTTCTGACCTATGTGCAAATTTTCAAGTCTCTATCTCATTTAGAAGTGCATGAAAAATTGATTACAAAATTCCACCAAAACAGACTAGAAAATGAGTTAATAAAAACGTTTGAAAATGCACAACTTAGTGAATTTGATGTGTTGTTCTGTTTGGTTGACTGATTTTTAACCATTTTCTTCAATAACTAATAATATATTCTGTGGTATGCTGGGAAATATGGCCTTGACATCAAAAGAAACCAGTGTGTCGTTTGAGATAATTTTTGGTCTTTAATTTTGTTGATGAGGTCCATGGACATTTTTAAACTTAAACTATGAAATTAAATTGGACATCCTCTCTTGATTTCCTATTGTTTGATAACTTATTTTTAATATAATAAAATAAGATGATATTGTAGTGCTTGAAAATTTGTTTAAATTTCTTATTGGCTGTTGGGTGGTATGTGAAATTTTCTGTATAAAGATTTTGTCCTTGAATATAAAAAAATGCTGAATTTAAGCACAACTTAATGAATTCAATGTATTCTTTCATGTGTTCTGTTTGGAAGGCTGATTGTAACCATTTTCTTAAAAAAACTGATAATTTATTCTGTGATATGCTGGGAAAAAAGTCCTTGACATCAAAAGAAACTGGTGTGACTTTAATTTCGTTTATGAGGTCCATGAAGTTTTTTAAACTTAACCTATAGCTGGAATGCCCGGGTCAGTTGGACTGCAGTGAACTTTGTTTACTAGGTGAATCATATTTTCCCTGAACTGTGACTCTCTTTAACTTTCAGGCATTATGCTTGGGTTGTTAAGTGATGCAAGATTGTTTGCTAGGTTTAGTACATGTCTTTAGTAATAATTTTTCCCTTCAGCGGGGTCAGGCTAAATCCATAGTACTGAAATTGTAAAGAAATTATCTTGCATTATATGTTTCAGCAGGAAATGGCACTATCTACATGCACACTATGTATATTATGTCACTTATGTGAGAACATTAAAAAAGAACAAGAAAGTTATTCTAAAAGGGTTTTTGCATTTCAAAGTCAGAAAACACGATTCTTCACTGTTTCAGTTTGGGAAGAATTTGACATTTGCCTCCTATGTCCCAAAACCAAGAAAGGAAGTGCTTCTACATCTATGCACTACAGTGCATTATTGAACAAGGAAACAAAGAAACCTCAGATAATTCAATATTACAATGTCACAAAAAGAGAGATAGATGCACTTAATGAAAAATACACTGCTTACTCAACCAGCAAGCACTGTAGAAGGTAGCCTCTTGCAGTTTTCTACTCATTTATGAACATTTTGATATTTGTGATACATTCATTATTAGCAGAAAACCATCAGAATTCACCAAATCTCTGGCATGGCAACTAATTGAACCACATCTCCAGAGAGACGATCACAGTTGACAGAGGTCATTAAAGCGCAAACTCGTGAGATGGAGGCCTGGGGTTCAATTCCCACAAGAACCGTTGTCCCTGACTGAGGTTTTTTCCAGCATTTCCTCTGTTCTCATAAATGGCAAATGCCAAGGAGGTACCATAAACTTAAGCCTGGAACCCTTCCTTCCTTCAAAAAAAAATCCTTTCCCAATTTATCATTTCATTTCAGTATCATCAGTGTCCACCACCTGTGGTGCCTCAGTAGTTAAAACGAGCATTAAACACCATTCAAAAAAAAATCTCCAGAGAAGGAAGAGCTTTCCACGCCTATCACGAGAGCTAAAACAAAATATGGCCAAGATACTCAAATGCGGAAAAAAATGGGTCAGTTGTGCGAAGTGCCCTAGAACAGAAGTCAGGGAAACAGAAGTATGTTTTGTAACTTGCTGAGCACCAATATGTAGTGAATGCACAATAAATACTTGTGAAGATTGTTTGTAAACATCTTGTGCAGTTTTGTCCATTTGTTATGCATTTAATATTAAGCACTTTTATTAGTTACTGAATTTTTGTACTAAAGTTAGCCAATTTTTGAATTTGCTATTTCAAACTTTGTTCCCAGAATAAACCATATAATGCAGTTCAAAATGACTGATTCTTAAAATGACTGCATTTCATTTTTGAAAATCTCTCTTTCTCGCGCAGACGCGCGCGCGCGCACACACACACACACACACGCACGCACGCACGCACGCACACACACACACAACTTCCTATGCAAGCATGCAAAAGCTTACAATGTAAATGTAGGGTGATTAAAATCTAAATATGACTAAATATTAAATTTATGCTTAGCTTATTGCAATTTATCAACCTTATCCTTTATAATTTTGCAAAAGAAATGGGGTCCACTTGAACCCACCATACCTAGTTGTGCTACAAAAAATGTACCATACTGGTTCCAGTTAAGCTAATTTGATAGTAATGAATAAGCTTTTTTAAGAAAATGGTTACAATCAGCCAACCAAACAGAAGAGCACATCAAATTCACTAAGTTGTGCTTATATCAAGCTTGAGGACAAATCTTTTTAACAGAACGCAGGGCTAGTAATGGACAGTTCATTATCACCTTTCCTAGCCAACCTATTCATGGGCTATTTTGAGATGCACATCACTAAGGCTGTCTCCCATGTTTTTGAAGTTCGGCTCATATGTAGAAGGTGTATTCACCATAATAAACAAAAAAACATGTGGAAGATGTGTTGAAACTTTTAAAGCTACAAGAGCCTATAGTTAAATTCACTGTCAAAACTGAAACAGAAAATATGTTACCATTTTAAGATCTGAAGATAATAAAATGTAATAATAAACTTGAATCTGACATTTACGGAAAGGACACTCATACCGTCAGTTATATCAAAGTTTCAATCCTAAATCACAAAGCAGAAGCATTCAACAGCATATCATACAGACTAGTAAATATACCACTGAAGAAAGAAGAATAATACAAGAATGAATGTCTACACATGAAAGAAGTCGCTAAATAAAATGGGTTCAGTAAATGGATTAACAAAAAAATTTAAAAATTCCAAAAACAAAAAGGAAACAAATCACACCTCTGAGTGATTTAGCAGAGGAAAAAATGTTTAAAATGTTCACATAGCACCTCAAAAGCAATACAGTGCAAAAAATTGATAGAAATTAAACGAAAAGGGATTCAGGGCTCAAAGAGAAAAAAAAATTAAATTTATCAGGTTAATGGATCAGGATAGTAAAAAGATCTATGAAGGAAAAACAAAGAGAAATATAGAAATTAAATAGAAAAATCAGTGGTGGCAGCTCATTTTTGGAATGAAAAGCATGAAATAGAAGAGGGCATCAAGTTATTAAAAACTGTTCAACAACCAAAAGAATTAAACATTGGAAAGGTTTTACACAAAAAAACATGAGGAAAACTTAATGAATTTTCACATCCCAGAAGTAGAAAGTTCTTTACTCAATTTCAATATTAATTCATTTGGAATCAAATGCAGTGAAACACGTACTAATAAGCTCTTCTGAATCGGAATATTAGAACACTCTTTATGGTTTCACTTCATTTAAGTGGAACCATAAAGTGTGTTCTATATTAATTCCAACTCAAAAGAAATTCTTTATTCAAGTTTATCCCAAGACCACTGGAGTCAACCCAGACACCTACCAGCACCAACTTCTAACAATGATCCAACAGTTGTTTAACAGCTAAGGTTGTGGATGAGAGATCACAAAACATATCCTAAATAAATCTTCAGTAAATAAAGCCAAAAAGGGTGTTCTAAATAGTTAGAAGAGATTATAACACCAAAAATGCAGTAATATTTCTAAAATTATTAATTCACTATTTTTTATCTCTCAAATAATACTCCTTAGATGATTTTTATTTGATAAAATTCTTCTGAACTACATTGTTACAACTCACTGAAGGAAATAATTATATTTCTGGAAGGATATAGTAATATTAATGTAGCAGAAATGGGAGATGTCAGAAATAAAATGTCCCACAAAAGATGGAACTTCTCATAAGTTACACATAATCTTCAAAAAAAGCAGCCTAATAATTACACATCTTCGAAAAAACAGCCTAAAAACCTGGATGTCTTATGAGGCTATGATGCAGAAATTTACAAATTTAGAACTTTGGGGGATAAAATTCTGAAAGCATGTGCTGAATTCTGAAAAAATAGAGTTTTAATATTCTTTGTTTCTCTCTCTCTAATGAAAGTCAAAGTTTTAACAGCTTCACTTCCTTATGAATATGAGATCCAGATCACCGATATATAAATGTGTTATAAATAATCTTTTTCATTGCTAAACAAGAAAGCATCCATTTCTGTTCAATATTACTCATTCAAATTACACATTTTGCTGCAAAGCAAATAATGCAGTTAAATTCAAGATGGTGTAATTCATAATTCTACCAAGCTTCATTGTGACTGATCTGGTACAAGTAAAATAGCTCACTTGTTGAAGAGTCACAGTAATCAGCAGGTTCAAACATATGGAAAACCCAAGAAGGTCCAAAGTAACTGAATCATTTTAAACATGCAGTGTTTTGAGGAATCTCATTTCAACAGTTCTTGCAATGCACATCTTTATCTTCTAAAATTGACTACAAATAACCACCAGTTAAGAGAATGAAATCTGTGTTAATGCTGAAAAGTATATTTTCCATAAATGGCTTAGCTTTAAAATTTCCTTTAGTTATCTTTTGGGTAAAATTCTAGTGTGCCAGAATGAAATATTGCACTACCAACCCAGGAAATGTGGGTTTTTTGAGTTGGAACATCATCGTGGGAGAATCGGGTCGGGAAAAGATGAAAGTATTCTCCCTACACACTTCCTCTCATTTCATTTCCCTATTCATAATTTTTCATGTTATTTACATCTTATTTCACATTTTATAATTAGTGCAAAACTTAGATTCAAATTATGAAATTGGAAATTACATTTATAAATATGAACTTTATGAGCAGGTTTCAAACCTGAAGCGGTTTTATTGGGGGGAGAGTAAGGGTAGTCAATGGAGGAAGGTTTTAATTAAATAGGCTTTAGTATTTGTAGAACCAAATGAAGTTCTGCTTCTCTCCCCGCCGCTTCTCGATGCGTCATCTCGGTGCCACCGGCTAGCTACTTGTGTTTTTGTACAGCTGGATGTTTCGTTACCTGTTCAGGTTAACGGGTGGAAATAGTCGGGAAATTGGGAATAAGAAAGTTCAAAACTGAAGATGACGCTATTTATTTCCTCTTGTCACTAGTTCAATGTTAAAGATCGCCTTTCTAAGTTCTGTTGGACGATATTTATTATTGCTTCCCCCTAATCGAACTAATTGTCTATCGCAATATTTTCCTTCTCTTAATTTTGGTTAGTACAAAAGTCTTTATCCTTTATATTAAAATTTACTCTCCCGGATCACAATTATCTATACTTCAATATCACTCGACTCTTTCCTTTACTCAGGGACTGACCATTACTGCCCGATTCCTTCTTTCCTCCTTGACGGCTCTACACTTACTGCCCTGTAGCTTCGGACCTGCCCTTGGCCTTCATATTCCTGATTTCCTTTTCTCCCCTATGGTTCACACAAGTGTAGAAATCTGACTTGTTTTTCACTTTCTATTTTGCAAAGGTCTCCTACTGTTCCCTTCTTTAGGCTAACTAAAAAATGAAAGTTAACAGAAACTCTAGAGAGGCGACCCTTTCTTATACAAAAGAAGTCTTATAACAAAACACACCAAATACAAAGACGACTCCTGGTCATCGGTTCTTTGTCTATTATACAAAACTTATTCACCCTCTCTACATTGTCTGGCATCTCTTCTAAAAGGTCTGTCGCCAGACTTTCTCTTCTGTTACCCAAAAATACACAAAAATATACAAGGCATAAATAACTTAACAACTAGCATGAATATGCATCAATTGTACAAACTAGCCGTAATACTAATTATCATATTTGGAATTGATCATGTTAACATTTAGTATTATTTTAATTCGGGACGGCGTCTCATTAATACTGTTTCAAACCTATGTAAACAAACGTAATTCTCATTTCATAGCTAGCATGTAATCTAGTAGACCATTAGAACAGTTGTGCAAGATTGGGAAAAATTGTTTTGTTTTGAGCTGCTCATTATAAAGCCATCAAGTGCATGAAGGTGTATATAAGAAAAAAGTAAATGATGGAGTATGGGATAGTGGTGCACAGAGGCCTAATAGACATGCAATTAGCTATTAATTGATTTAGATTTGATGTCTGTTAAGAAGTACAAAATGAATGAAAGGAGCAATAAAATAATACAGAGTTGTACGAAAAGCACAAACATGGTGGTTTTTATTTCAGCATGCAGTACTTAACTTTTTATGAATCACATTGCCATCAATAGTTCTACTGGTAGATCATTTCCATGTTATTGTACAGAATCATAGCAATATGAATGAGGAGAGGAAATGACCATGTTGAGTTACAGTCATTTTAAGATAATTGTGCTTGAATTTATAGCAGATTTTGAAAGAAAGAGAAAATGGCATAGGAGTGGTGGTGAAAGTCATGATGCCAAGCAAGAAATGCACTAGATAC
Organism: Metallyticus violacea; assembly: GCA_030762175.1. Classification (NCBI taxonomy): domain Eukaryota; kingdom Metazoa; phylum Arthropoda; class Insecta; order Mantodea; family Metallyticidae; genus Metallyticus; species Metallyticus violacea. The sequence continues at coordinate 359,895,492 of CM060846.1, read as the reverse complement.
CTCCCAAGCATACATTTAAGGCATATTTCTTAAACCAAGCCTAGCCGAAGCAAATATTTTTTATTAATTGTTGTGTGAATTGTACACATGCGAAGGCAACGATTTTAAAATTTAACTTCTAGGTTACATTTAAGTTAACGAGTTTCATTACACTACTTCATGACTTATTACATTACTGTGTACTGATCCAGCCTTGGTGTGAAGGAATGCTGTTGTCCTCCCTGTAGTAAAATAATGTAATAGTTGGTAACTCTTGAAAAATAGTGGATGAACCTAAGATATTGAAGTATAGAGCTGCCTGTTCCCCTATTAGGGAAAAATGGAATTCATAGAAACAATCAATGGAGGCATAGGTCATGGCATATATTAGCAGGTAATGTACAATGTCAACTTACCACTATAAGATGGGTTTAATTAAAGTTAAGATGAGCATGGTACCACCAATATTATAAAATTCTGAATTTAATTTGGAGGTTTATGAATGTAGTAAGTTGTAGTATTTCAAATGGAAAAATAGAAATCTTATGAATGAATAAAACCAAACAACTGGAATCAATTAGCTGTTTATTATTTTGAATTCTCTTAACACGCTTAAAATTGTAGCAGTTCAATATGTTACAATATCCGAATTCTTTTCTGTTTAATACTGTAGATTTATTATGTTCATAATGATTATGATTAGACTGCATTGTACATATTAGTACATCCAGAAACGTATCACTTATTTCATTTCTTTTTAACTGAACTACAACCTGCATTTCACTCTGTGGAAATATCATGGTAATTTAAATTATGAGATACATTAATTTACAGTTGTCCAGTTTTTGCAGATACTGAAGTCCTATCAATATCTAAAAGCTTGCATCAGGAGAGATGAACTACTTTCTGGTCTTCTTCATATGAGCACTTAGGTGATGCAACTTTACCAATTTTGTGGAGGTATTGAAGGATATTTCCATGTTATCGGTATTTAGGAAAGAATATTTTTATATATCTAAATATTGGGGAGATTATGTACATACAGTCTGTTCCAAAGGTGTCTGTAGAAGTCTTAAGTTTTTGCTTGCACAGGAATAGTGGAAATTTATCATTATATATTGATTGTTGCTTTGAGGATTCAACTTTTGCTATAAAATTGGCCCTTTCATCTCCATAATGAAAAGTGTGTCCTTGGATCCAGCAAAGTATGATCTGATTGGCTGCCAAAGCAGCATGGAGTTCATTTCTTACCTTATTGGCAACTGGGTTAGTGGAATCATTTGATCAGATGACTTTCAGAGTTACTTTGGAGTAGATATTAGTGGCATATTATATGATTGCTTTTAGATTCTTTCTTATTCAGTCTACTGCCATTTTGATTGCCTGTACTTCTGCTTGGAACACTGTACATTGTGGTTATAATTACATTGATTGCACAAAGATTTTTAATTGATCATTATATACCATCATACCTATTCCTACATTATCCTTAGTCTTGTATCTAATATATTGTGTATTCAGCTTTGCCTCCTGATATTGACAATTCCACATAGATTCTTAAGTTTATAACAGTTCCACAAACTGTTTCTATCAAGTGTTTCACATGAAGGCAAGCACTTCAAGGTTTGATAGATTTTCAATAATTATTTTATTAAATGCCATATACACTGGACTAGATAATCTGTGCACAGAATGCAATGAGCTCACCACCACAGCTACTCCATAAAATTATGAAAGAAATACGTTTTTTTCATGGATGAAAAAATGGCCAATATCATCTATTCGGTGTTATATATATAGATGTGTACAGAGTCATAAGAGTGCAGCAGCGGTGTATAACATTCATGAGTTTCCTCTGCTGTTAATTCTTATTCCTCCATGTCTGTTGTACTCTCATCAAATGACTTCAACTACTATTATGGTCAAGCACCAATTTTGACCTTAGCAGTAATTATGTCAATTACCCTGTAACTCCATATGGACCACTTTACTTTCTACTTTGTGCCCTTCTGGTCTATTTGCACCATTCTCTTGAACTTTGAATGTGTTGCTACTGAATTTCTGTTACACTAATTTCACTTTTTTGAAAATTAATATACTTTTCTTCAAGACTTATTTTACAAACCTTACTTACTAATAGCAACTAATTGGACAATTTGTTGCATGCTATTCATCCACTTTCACTTTTACCTATCACAGCTACCAACTCTTAATAGCATTAACTACAATACATTTTGTAAACATTTAAGATTTAGCTGGTTACAGTGATTTTGAGTTGAGGTATTGCATTATGGTTGCTTGAACAAATTGTTGCTGAAGATTATGTAGTAGGATTATATAAAAATAGGTATATATTGAGAGCATCATATTGATTTATCAATACTCAAAGCTATCAGTACTGCATATCTTATCAATGTCATTCTGGCATAAGTCACTAAGTTGAAAATTGACTGTTTTGAGATATTAACACCATTGTATTAAGGAAATGGAACTTTATAATCTGGCAAAACTCTTGAATTGATATTCCTATATGTTTCTTGTAACAGATACCCCATATTCTTATAATTCTGGATCTCTTAGTTGAGCAGAAATTGTTAAAATCATTATATCTCAAAAACACAATTTTGGGCTTATTTATTTCTGCCAGAATGATGATATGTTCTTGTATTTTATTTTGAGTAATATTTCTAAGTATGGTCTGCTGAGCAGTGCAGAGGCCAGTAATATTAAGGTATTCATTGACTCTCTTCAGCACCTTCACCAGCTGTAATGTTTTCTGAATATTGTCACATAGCATACTGCTGATTAGAGCTTTCAAGTAAAAGAGTCAACAAATTCCATAGAGTAGACCATTTTTCAAGTAGTTTTGTGTATGGATGAAAGGTCAAATATTCTGTATATTACCTTGTAATTAATGCCATTAACTAACAAATACTAACAGTGAAAACAAAAAAATAACTGGAAGCTTCCATGGAATAAGGATAATTTTGTAACCAAATTTTTATTTATGCTGTGGTAGTAAGGGACATTGTTGTTAACAATATCTTTAATCAGAGAGGAGAATAAAGTTATTTAAACCTAAGTAAATGCTTAATAAGATAGTATGTGCAGTTTATGGAATCTTCTTATCAACCATTTGAGCATAATGTTGTAACAAGAGTTGGTGCAAATAAATTTGTTCTTCCCCTTTCTGAATCTTAATGTGTTTTATTGGCTATGTTCTCTTTCTCAGTTGTGTGCTAGAAAGACCCTTAGTCTTAACACACTAGTAATAGTGAAATATGAATTCTGGTCCTCATAAGCATGAAAGCTCATTTAAACAAATCCCTCTTGTCAATTTATGCACAGTGCCTTATGATTGGTTCATTGGATGGTGCATGTGCACTACCAGTTGGACAGTGCTTCAGGCCTATTGGGATATATAGTCATATCTGTAGCCAATTTTACATGTTTGGACATGATTACATTTTTAATTTTATAATAAACACCAAATTTTTATTTCTGGCATTTCCATTCTAGTGTTTGTGCACTTCATCCAATTAATGAGCATAGTGCATGCTGTTAGCAAGCCTCATTTAGCTGTCCATAAATATTAAACAATCGGTCACACAAATAGGAGCACATAAAACACTTTATGGTCTAGTCTCCACCAGTTGTAAACCAGCAACCACGTGCATTTGTTTAAATGAGTCTGCATAGTTGTAAGGAACAGAATATAGAAAACTATTGTGATTATTTTTGTGGTATTTCATAGTTTTAATGTATTTTGTAATGGGCATCTTCACGTACTTAAAAGCAGGTTTGAAAGGAGTGGACATGTCAATTTGTAATCTGCAATCAAATTTGTCATATTTCAACAGATGTAAACTCCCAGCTTAGGGTGATGCTTTACTTTCAGAAAAGGATCCTGTATATTTCATCCCTACTTCTTTTCCCTTGTTTCCTCCATTGTCAGTTAACACTAATTGAGTCCTTCAAAATAAATCCCTTTTGGTACAAATTATTTTTATTTAGCTCTCACCTTCCAAAGAAATATAAGTGTTAATAGCTGGTATTTCAAAATATTTTGTATCACAAATTCAAATTAATGCAGTAACCACATAATGCTCTAGTCCATTTCAAGCTTAACTTTTCATCATATTAGATAAAAGTAATTACATCATATGATGTTAAAATTAATTTTTATAATGTATAATTCAGTTACTTTTTTTCTTAAAAATTTTTTGGTCAAAACATTAGCCCCCCCCCCCCTAAATATTCATCTTCTATGAACAGAAATGCTAAAATTTTCAGAACTGGAATATATTAAAAATTACAATAATGTTATTATTTATTGGTCAAGTGATAAAACATCTTGCATCAGACCTTATGCAATAGACCTCTGGCAAATTGATTATGAGTAACTGATTTATTTTAGCAAAAGGTGTCCCATATGGAGTGATATTGTAACATTTTTCTTCAGAATTAAATGGATAATTAACTACAGGCTGTTTCAGAATTGGACTGCACAAATTCCAAAGATGGAGTGATTGAAGACATATTTTGAGATAAGAAATAATGGTCTGTAGATTCAAAATTCTCTACAATTGGAGAAACACTAATAAGGGTAGCATGTTACAGATTCATCTTCCATTTGATGTTAAGGTGAACAAGTAGCGAGCAAATAGTCTTGTGTTACAACATAGCATAATGGATTTGTTCTAGTACATAACTATGATATAGTTACATTCAATAAAAAGGATAAGAGGGTTTGAATCTCAATAAATGCATGATGCTATTTAGATGAAAAGATAGCTTATGATTTTCATTGTATAGAATACCTATGTAATTCAGTTTCACTGCTTATGCAATAATTACAAATAAGTTTAAAAATAAATGTCAAACTATCATAGAAAAAGAGCAACAAACCCTACACCTTTGCTGTCATTGTTTAAAAGTTTAAGGCAGAATAAAATACAGTTATTGCTATGTTTCAGAAGTGAATCTAGTCAATAATGAGTTTATAAGGTTTATTGTGCCAAAAAGGGAACACGGTTCATCAAATAGTAAAAATATCTTTAATGGAAGGGAAAATATGGAAATGTGCTCTTGCATAAAAAATGAACTTGTCAGTATGTACTTACTTGCATCAGTCACTGAAAAAGGCCTCTGATCCATTTAAAATTATACTCAGATTAATTACATCATAGAGTAATTGAGAACTCTTGTAAGTAGTATATATAAAAATAGGAAAAGTTGGTTTAGTTAAGGTTGTTAATTTGAGTTTTGTGTGTGCATATGCAAGGAGTTTTATGTATAACAATTAAACTGTGCTGAAAAACTATAATACTTATACAATGCTATATGTTATTCCATTTTTTATTTTACACTTTTTGATTTCAACACTATTTATATCATTTAAATCATTTATAATAAGTTTGATTGTAATATCTCTTATTTCAGTGTGTGTATGTATTAAATAAATAAATATATTTTTCTTTTAACTGTGATATTTATTTTACCTTCTGCATAAAAATAAAGTTATTAAAATATAGAAATTATGCAGTTGTATACATATTTTTTCCCCAGTTCACTTCTTTGTCAGCTAACATGGTGGAGGCAGTATAAATATGGTAGTGGTGGTTTCTAACCACCAGGCATAGTGCTCTAAACCCAACAAGATTTTATGCATTTAATGGAGCAGTGTACTCAAGAATATGAAAGTGGATGTCTGTTAAATCAATTTCAGATGTCAGCCCACCAAATAACATGACAGTAGTCTAAAATATTGTTTCAAAAATTCAAACCTGTTCAGCTATTGTTAAGCTCTAAGCTTAGATTAAGTATTTTAGCCTTCCACAGTTTTGAACATTTTTAGAATTTTTAACATAGAAAATTTATCAAATATAAGCAATTATTACATGTATTAATGTTACAAAGCAGTACAGAATGCATGTACTAATAAGATTATACACCAATAATTAAACATCAAGGTAATGAATTGTTATTCGCGTGTTCATTAGTTGTATATTAAGCATTTTTATGCAGATCTTCATAAAGATTAGTTTTGAAAGCTACACTATTGCTAGATAGGATTTTAGACTTTTGAGAAGATAATACATTCTTAGTATATCTCTTATTTTTACTCCATGCTTCATTATTGAACTAAAATTAACTTAACTTCAAGTCTTTGTTGACTTCAGGGTTAATAATAAACTACTTGCATAATACACACAGTGAATGTTCTTAATTATCAAATCGACTCACTAGATAACTAAGAACATAATAGTCGCTTCACTGTATTGGTTCCGACATGAAATTAAACACACAGTGAAGTTCAAGGGGCAAGAGTTTTCCTATTTTAGTGATTATTTTTAAATAAAAGAAATTTCTTATTGCTCTAATATACAGTTAGTATCAATATGTAATTGTGTTTAATGATCTATCAATAACAAATTTTCAAACTTAATTTATTGGAATTTAGCAAGAATGTACTTACCTTAAACAACAAACACAAGATTTCAGCACCTTATGTAGTACTATAGCAGAGTCATTTAAATTACAGCTATTTACAAACAGTGGTGTCATCAGGAAAGAGAATACTAATTACATCTCTGATAGATATGGACAAATCTTTAACATAAATCAGGACAAAATGATCTGGTATCAATCCATGATTACTCATTTGCCAAACTGATGAATTTTAAAATTGACAGTTTACTTTTAAATCAGTGTTGATTGCAATCATTGTAGATTCATTTATTTGCATAATTTTAATGTTGCTTTTAGAATGGCATAACTGCATGCGTAACACAAATCAAAAGACTTCACCCACATGCAAATTTCCAATAGAGAGCAATCAACAATTAAATGGTGAGTTTAACGAGAAAGATATTTTCAGCATAATGATAGAGTCTGTTCAACAACAATAGGTAAAACACTTTGTTCAGGCTTGTAACATATTTAGTCACAAGACTACAGGAGTAGGAAGAAATCTCAAAATGTTCAGTGCACTTCTGAGTAAATAATATTCCTTAGTCCACAGCCTATAAGCCCAGACAAAGTTAGTTTTCTGCTAGACTCCAGGTAGAAATCCTAAGTTATTATTCTGTTACACATTACTTTTAAGAAAATGTTGACAATATTGGCAGAATAGGTATAAAGTTGTAATTATTATTTTTTTATTTTAACCTTTCATTATATGCACTGCTTTTTAGAAATTCATAATATAAAGTACTAAGGCACACATTATTACCAGTGGCAAAGCTGGCTGTAGTTGACTGAAGAGTCCAAGGCTTACATTAAATATTCTTGTAGATTAACTCCATACAACTGACTCTCTTTTCTGCAAGTATATCATAAAACTATGATTCTTGTTAAGTTCATTCAATAGAGGCTTCTGTATTGCAAGTGTACTTAAATTGCTTAATCTAGGGTTTTTCATGGAGTTCTTTAAGAATGTTTTGATGTGTTTTAATGTGCTCATACTTCTTTCACTGGAAATGTGAGGACTAAACAAATTTGAAACTTTGTTTGTAAACCACATCAAGTTCATATCCAAAATATATATAAGTAGCATTTGTGGCAATAGGTGTTTGGTTTCATCAGATTACACATTCAGAAGGTCATTATTTAATAGTTCCCTCTTATTTAATGGATATATTTCCAGCAGTTGCTTCAATTTTGTTATTGGGAAAGCTTTCTTATACCCCTGAAATTGCTTGGCATCATGAAAGTTTTCAAAGTCTCCAAATTGTATATCAATCTGAACCATTATTGTAAACTATTTGATGCCAGCATTTTAAATGACCATACTGGAAATGACTATGATGCTACATCATTGTTCAATGTTTTACTGATTGATACATTCATTAACTGTGTCTTTATTTTGCACATTTTTCAGAGTACATATGGTTAATTTTAACTTGTGGTTGCACATGTTTATATTAGAAGTACATTTTTTTTGTAGCACTAAATGGTTTATGAAGCAAAATAATTTTATACAAACACAGCAGAAAGAGAAATGTAGAGTCCTCCAATTTTTAACCAACCCTGTAGCACCATTAACAGATTTTTCATCATTATTAATAATGTGCATGATAGCTTCTTTCAAGTCCTTAAAATGAGAAGTTTGTTGCTGTTGCTCTGGAATGGAAGTTCTGTCTTTCTGTGCAAGCTTATGGTAGTTTAAAACCTGCATCTCTCAGGACTTGTCCTCTTTGATGATTTACTGAAATATGTATTAAAAGCAGTCAAATCATAAATGAAGATCTACACCTTTATTGTTTTTTATCCATGTAGCAGGACCAAATTTAATTTGTGTGTGCAACAATGAATGAACATTGCAAATGGACCCTCTTGTTTTATGATATTTGCATACTCCTGTAGAGCTGGACATTACAGAAGTTCCAATGAAAGTTTAGCTGATTAATTTCTTAGCTACACTTTCATCACTTAACACATCCAAAATAAAAGTTGAAAGTCCAGAAGCACTCTTTATCTTTTGAAACATTAAATCTGACAAACCTCTCCTGAACAGTACTCCCAATGCAATAGTGAAGTGTAATGTTTATCTGGGCTGACAAGACATGTCCAATGTTTCATCTGCATGAACAGATATGAATTCACAAGTTGACAGTTCTTTTTTAATTTCTTTATTTACCATGAGTTACACAGTCAATAACTGTAATTTGAATATCACTGGAAGTTCCTTTTAAATCCTGAGGTTGATTCCAAATTCTCTCGTGAATTGTTGTTCTTGTGCAAGCATTTCAAGATAATTACTTTTATTGACAGAGTCATTTCATCATGCCCACGGATGGGAGGTTCCTGTTTCAATAGGTAACATACCACTTGAATTAATCTTCCAATAACCCATTTGTGAGATATTCACTCATGAGTTAGAGGTGAAAGGCATGGTGTTTCTGATAAGGCATGAATGATTGTGGAATTTCCAAGAAGATGAAAAAGCTTACTTTTCCATATGTCATCAAAATTTTATGTTTGCGAGAGTATGCTCTTCTATGAAAATGTTTACGCTACTTATGCCATCCTCATGCCATTCATTGTCTTGTACAAATAATATGCACACGTAACAATACAATTACACTTTCTGTAAGCCATTTGTACTTCCTGTACCATTGGGACTGGAAAGTTCTATTTGGCTTCCATCCTTCTGTACAATATGCATATGTGGTGTCCGTTTATTATACTTTAGAGTACATTTTATTCAAAAGAAAGCTACGATAATGTGTTATTTATAAAATAGACAATTAAATCATTAATCTCGCATAGTAAAGCATGAGCGAAACTGTGAAAGTATAAGAAAAACTCTCTGATTTACATGACTGGAAGCCAGGTCTAGAATCCCAGAATGTTTGCAGTTATTATAGAAGCATGGCTTGTGATGAGAGCGGTTGCCTAGCAACGCATACTAAGCCCCTGCAATAGCATAAGCGAGTCTCACATTTGTCAGATTCGCCCTTGTTCTAACATAACCTTACAGCATGGACCTGTTCTCGTGAGAAAGGAGCACGCACGAGATTTCACGGATGTCAACGGAGAAAACCGAACATGTTCCTCTGTTAGAGCCAATTCCAAATTCTTGTGAACAGAAAGTATTAGTTTGCACCGTGGTTGGTTGTAATTTGTTCATGATAAGTAGATCCAAACAGTTCGTATGCCTGTAATATGGGAAAGAGTATTTCTGCAATAAAAATTTAAGAGAGTATGTTTCTAAAGTCACCCGGAAAATTTGGATGTAATCGCGCCTATTTAAAAAGACAGCAATCGTACGCCCATCACTGAAATTTCAGTTGTGCAACCACTTCATCGTGTTAGCTCAAATGGTTAGAGCGTCGTGCCGAAAATGCAAATTAACTGGTTCAAATACTCACAATTCAAACCTTTCTTCATCTTTTTCTTGTTCTTCTTTCTCTTCTGCAGCTGGAGTTAAAGAATATTTGCCACAATTACAATGATTTACTTACGATTTTCTTTCTGCTGGAGTCAAAGGAGATTTGCCATCATTACAATGATTTACCCGCCTACTTACAAAGAAGCAAACAATCACCTATCAATTTATATTTATGAAAAGGAGGCGAGCGTAGGCAGTCAGGCCATGCCTCACCGCAACAAAACACTGGATCCACTGGTTTTTAGGGTTCATTCAAGGTTAGTGTGAGTGAGTGTGTGTGTGTGAATTAATTGAGAATTCCAATAAGACAACGAAGTGATAAAATGAATATAAAACATTGCTGAAAAACTCAGTTTTTTAATAAAAAACAACATATTGCAGCCAGACGGAGGACAACGCATAGGTTACATTACTTCAACAAAAAAATTATACATGCAACATTGTAAATGTGTTACAAGTTACAAGTGGATGCCTTTTTCATGTTAGTTGCGGCTTCAGTCATGCGAATCCCTTAGGTGACTTAATACTGAGGTGTTCGGTTTTCTCCGCTGCCATCCGTAAAATCTCGTGCCGGAGTACGCTTCCTTCGGAAGGAGACGGACGAGATTGGTACGAGTAAAAGTTCAGAATCTAAGGTTAATTCTTGTTCAGTGTGCTGTGAGTCGCATAAAGGTGTATTCACATGTGATTTTCGATTTTTAAACACAATTTTTTTACTATTTACATCCTACATATACCACTCAATTCATCTGTGCTTAGATTGGGTAACCTCAGGCTCTGAAACACCCTTTAGCTTTGCCACTGTCTATTACGAGTGTTGTGAAAAAGTAGTGGCACATTGCCACATTTGCCACATTGCATAGTAACAAGTGCGGGCATTGCCGTTTCTAACACTTGTAGAGGAAATAAATTAGGCTCTCGCCCAACCATCGGACTGGCTCCCCAGGACCCGCCTGAGGGCTTTTGGATGATTCTTAACTAGCCCCACCCGCCGTTCGGCTGCAGGCGATTTCGTTTCCCAGGCTCGCTCTTCCTAACGAAACAGCTCCCAGATTCACTGGAAAGTCAGTCTGACCTAGCCATAGGTCTACTCATTCGTTAACCAAAGTCAACCGGCGAGTGGCCAGAGCATTTAGGGACTGAACACCCTCTCTGCGACAAACAGCGCTTGAGGAACTTAACCTCTGCCAAGTGTCACACTGCAGCCGCAGGTACCCAATTTACTTTGGATCGCGGCACCATTTGCCCCGCAGAGTCCAACCCATTCGGACGCTTTCCAAAGGGAGGGGCTCGAATAGTCCATCTCTAGCGTTCTTCTAGTAACGTCAGAAGTATCACGGGCATTTGAGATACGCAGAGCCCGCATCTGAAGAGCAACGATCCAAACCGCCATCCTTGTAGAGAAAAGGCAGAGGTCTATTCAACTGGCCCATTGTAATTGTAAACCTTACAAATGGACGCATACGAAAGTCTGAATAAGTGGAATAAAAGAGCGTTACTCTAAAAATATGTTTTTAAGATCTGAACAACAAGCATGTACCAAAATTGAAGCGTCGCATGGAAGGAATGCTAAAGAATGTAATGAAAATCTACGGGAAGATGTGACGATGGTGCCTTGCCATTTCGAACGGTACCATTGTATGTCCCTGTTTCAGCAATGCCGTGAATAGTGTTGAGTATGCGTCATAAGCAGATCGCGCTGGCGCTTGACAATAAGGAAATTGACTTTAGAGGTAGGAATTACGCATTCCACAGCAATGCCTGTTCAAACATTTAATTAGGTTATCACATTCCGTTCCGTGCATCATATACAGTCGCCGCACTTATCGCATCCTGGAAGTTCCAAGATGCCCACCCTCTTGCCCGCAGAATGGTTTATGATTATGCTTCAAAACAAGCAATGTTGCAAATCATCTTTTTCCTCCTATTCCTTTTCGGTGCATTTTCGGAAGTAAGGCACGGGCAGTATGCACGTGTTCTAATTCAAGTCTTTATGTAAAACTTGTTTTGTTTAGTTGTGTTGTGCAGCACAGTGCAATATATTAAGTAATTTAGTGTTAATATCAAGATGTGGAGACCTTGGAACATAAGTCAAGAGCCAGCTCCTCCAGTAACCTGAAAGAAAATCTTAAGCAAGTAGCAGCACTTCCGAAGTCTACTTCTTCTCCTTCGGCGCTATAGCCCGGGGTGAGCCTTGGCCTGCACAGCAGCGACCTCTTCATCCTACACCTCCATCTTACGACTGCATTGATATAGGACAGTATTGCAGGGGAGGCGTGTAATCAGCATGCAGGCACCTCCGCCGGTCGCCTAACATGCAGATTTCATGATTGAAGAGGCAGTTCTGAAGTATTGAGAGGGGAAAAAACAAACAAACAAACAAATATTAAGCAAACGAAACAGTTTGTATGCAAAGTTCGCGATTATGTCTAAAGAACCATATAAGAAAAGAAGCAATTTCGGAGACAGGCAAAATTTTGCATCTAGATAGAAAAACAGTACGAAAAGTCGTACAAAAAGGTCCAGTCATGCCAAAGAGCCCGGAAATAAAAAACAAAGCTTAACAAATCAGACGAGTTTTTTGTGATTTTATTAGGTTCGAGGTTTGTGGTTTTTATAGTGAAGGGCAACGCTCAACAATGTTTAAATTATTAAATCAACTGAAAAATGTTTTGGACTTTCCTTACCAAGAAACAATGCTTCGCGAACTGCTGAAAAAAAATCTTAAATTAGCTTTCGTCGCTTGAGAAAGAAAACGATAATAATGGAATTGGCGAATATTGTGACGTGTCGCTATCGATATCTTCATAGATTGATTGCATCAGCTGCCCTCAGAAGGCTGCAGTCTTCTGCCTGGATTAAATGACGGCACAAATTTTGAGAAACTGGTTAAAAAAGTTATCTGTTGGCAAATCTGCGTGATAAAAAGTGCGTCATCATCATGGACAATGTCAGTTACCCTTCGAGACTGTAAGTGAAAATTCCAACAATGATCACTATGTACAAGACATCGTTTCGTTCATGGAAAAGCATTAATTCTGAGTGCCAAACACGGTTCAAATAAAAACCGTTTTAGTAGAAATCGTTAAAACGGTAAACATCACATAAAATATTTAGTGGATGAGCTTGCAGTCACTCGTGAACTCCCCTACTATTGTGTGATAAATCCAATAAATTTTATATGGGTTCGGTTAAAATTATTTGTTAGAAAAAACAATGTAGAGCGAATTGACTCCCAGCTTTGGCCATCGTGCGTTGACATATCTGCATGATTGGGGGGAGGTACTTCAATCGCGATACAGACAACCAGGAGAATTTAATGATTCATTAAAAAAAAAAAAAAAAGTGACGACTATGGGCAAAGGTGTGTCGAAATAAATAGCATTGGTTTGCTACTCAATGCTATTTTAGGAGTAAGACATCTATTGCAAAGAATCAGCTTGCATAATGAACGTATATTATCCACAATTTTAATAAGGAAAATGGCCGTAGTACAAAATGTTTTTGCACCCATTTCTATATAGAGAACTTGATTGAGATAAAAAAGAAATGTTTTTAGTAAATTGTGGCAACAATGCACCACCAAAATCCAGTACACGTGCTGTTTATGGCTCTTATGGAGTCTATGGGTAAGCAGCTAGCGTTTGACTATAACACAAAGGCTGCCGGCTGGGAATCGAATGAACGCATGCACTGGCCATACTATTTTTTACAACTCTCATATATTTTTACATACTTTTATAAACTTGCTGCTAATTTCATAACCTAAGAACCATAAATAAGAATAACATCTTAAATTGAACCAGCGGGGGGGGGGGAGCAGTAATAATGACAATAAAGGAAGTAACACAAATTATTAATACTACCACTGAAATTGCAGGAGCGAATTAAGCAGAAAGGCACTTTGCAGCACCTGCCACTCTATCAGAACATTGTCAAGAATATAAGACATAGAGTCCATTTTAATTGTTTTAATTCCCCACATTCAGTTAAACATGGCAGGTGATAGTAATATTGTGACAGTTTGGAGTAGGCTAACCTTTAAAGTTTACCTGACCAAAATTAAATTTAGGTTTTCAGGTCATACAGACAATATCAGACATGTTAGACAATTTCAACATATTAAACCAATAAAATTAATTACAGGTACAATTGCTTATAACACAGTAGTTAAGTTTGGCCTTCCTAAGTAGGCGAACGCAAGCCTATAGGAGCCGAGGTCGCCGTGTACATTGAGAAATAAGTTCCCCTCACATTTCTGCTTGCAAAACTTTGATCAATAATAGATTGCGCACAATATTAGTTTTATTCCATGAGTTACAGAAGTTCGAAGTTGTCTCCATCTGGAGTGGCACATTTCTAGCATTTTTAATAAACTTTATATTAAACCACATTTTTGCTTCCGTGATTCTTCCAATTTATGTCCTAATATTTAATTTCCTTCATTGTATAGAGATTATTCCTACACACTGTATTTTGTCTCTGTTCCAATGGTAATATTTGGATACAATACAGTAAAATTTACTTCACTAACACCCTGTAATTAATAATACTTGTACATCAATACCCTGCAATAACACAAAGACTTGAGTTACTGGAATTTTAAATTGAGACACGTCGTGCTGGGCCACTATGACCCAAAATAAGAATTTTTGATAACGAAAACATATGGGTTATTTCTCACGGTTCGTTTTTCCATTGTCTTTCTAGATTCCTCCCCTCTGTCAAAATATGTGTCGGTTAGCTATATTTTAGATTTTGCACAGAATTAATGCAATTGGGTCAAAGTGACCTTTTTAACAGTTAATTTCGTTTTGTGAGTGTTAATATGTGAGACCTCGCTTTAGGGTTGTTTCATACGAGGGTTTTATAATATATCTTGCCCTATAATACATTATTTAATTTCGTAACACAGGCATGAAAACTATACGTCTATGGATAGGTGCATTCTTCACTACTTAAATACATTATCTCCACGAACAATGGGGAACTTATTCGTACACTGCAAATTATCGAATCCTTTTGCGAAAAATATAGAGTTTAGGCCCCGCAAACCTCCTCTCATTTCGGTCTCGACCTCCGCATTCACAAACAGGGCTGTAGGATGGGTGCGGCAGCCGTTCGCGTTCCACTACGCTAGTTTGGTTTGTGTGCGGCCAAGTGGGGGCAGGTGACATTAGCTCACAGTAGGTGCATTCTGTTGTCGAATTGCCAATTTTAGTCTCTCCAAAATCTGACAATTTCGGGTGGTCGTAATCGTATGTACCCTTTCCAGAAAGTCAAGAGGATACTCACCGCCTGTGGTGCCTCAGTAGTAAAAACGGGCGTTAAACACTACTCAAAAAAAAAAAAAAAAAGAGGATACTCTTTGCAACCCAGAAGATGGTAACAAACACCTTTCCTGCGTATGTCATTGTCTTTAAATTTTTTCTAGCGGAAGAACTCGGATGCTGCAATCCATCGATGTTCTCTTCCTTTCGGGGGTGAAGAGATGAGTGAAGTTCTCATCCCGACACAATACGCCTGAGAATGGCATGTCCGTCATTTCCGTACCGCATTAATGAAGGCTACAGCTTTTTGATAATGATCAGGAATGAAATGAAGAGCATTCTAATGTGCACTCTCCAGATCAGTGTATTCACTTTGGCTCTGTTGTCGTCCGTAGCGACAGTCAAGGGATACCGGATCGAACTTCGTGAAAAACGCATACTCTGCCTTCAGCAAACATGTACCATCTTCAGACCATTGTGGTGTCTTATAAAGCAACAAGTTTCCTGCGGATGTCAGTGGATGCCAATGGCCGAATCACTGCATATACTTCCCCCTGATACCAGGTCTCCATCGCAGTGCATTTGCAATACTGCGTCTTGCGCGGGTCTTCGATTCCTGCCCCTCTGCGACTGCATCTTTGCATCTGCGGGACGAATGACTATCGTTTCATGCAGGCGATCCATACCGCTAGGATTCTACCGCAAACTCACAGAAAAGGGTGAAGCTGGTCACAGTTACAACAGTGGTCTGTGCAAGTGTGCCGAGTTAGAGAGTGAGGAAATGACGAACTAATTCTTTCTAAGGTTTAAAACTAAACACAATGATTTCATGTTCTTAATTAGCTATTGAGTCCATTTAATACTCTCATTCTCCACTTACCGTTGAATTATACAGAACGTATTTCACAGGTCCTGTCTGTATTACCAGCTGCGAGTCGACTGCAAGACTCATTTGTTTATTTCTTTACAATCACGTTGGATGGACTTGGTGTAGTTCTTGTGTACCTTTTTATAAACTTTTGGATTAATTTGTCTTCTGCTGGGATTTCAAAGTTCATAACTTTTATCTTCGTACTTTTTTTATAATTTTTCCCCCATATTCCCAGCTCCAAAGGTCTATCTACAAATTTCTATAACATGACTTCCATTTCCATATCATGTTTATCTCTCCAAAAGTGATGTGCAACCATTAATTTATCTACCTGATTGTACCTGATGTTCCTGCGGTGTTTCTTTTAGCTTAATTTTAATGCTTCTTTTTATTTTGCCAATACATACTTGCATTCCGAACAGTTAATTTGTATATTCCTGGCCTCTTCTCATCAGGTATTCTATCATTATCACCGGAGTTGAGTAGATTATTTAGGCTGAATTTGTTCACTGGGAACAAAGTAATACCAAACTCTCTTGAGTATTTTCTGGAATTTTTTGGTGGCCCAAGGATAAATAAATTTCTTGTGAATGGCAGTTTTTTTTTCTGCCAATATTGCAACCTACTTTAATCTCTTCTCTTGTTTGAATTTCTTGATGCTCTTATCTACAATTTCTTGGTCATACTCATTGGCTTTTGCTGTTTGTATTATGTGAGAGTACTCTTTGCTGTATTCAAACTCATTCATGGTTATGTTAATGGGTCTATGTGCTAAGCTGTTAAGAACATGTTTTTGTGCTGCGCGTTCACTACCTAATTAAGAATATGTTAGTTGCTTCACACTATTAGTTTCCACAAGAAATTAGTTTTAAAATTAAAAAAGATTTCAGTTTATTTTGTAACTATAATTATGACTGTTTTTGTTTGTTTTTGTTTTAATCATTAGGCATTAATGTATTCTTTTAAAACAACCGCAGGCATTTATAAATGTATGTAAAAAAATAATTAATTCATTGATATTGAGATATTATTTGGTTTCAAAAGTGGACAGATACAATTTAAAAATGGTTCCCTTTAAGTTCAAAACCATACAACTTCATGACCTAATTTCAAAAACGATCAACTCTACTATTTAAACTACAAGTGTGATTTGAATACTTACTTCCTTTTATTAATGAGTACGCAGAAATGTTTATGTGGCCTAAAAAATTTCAGCATGATATTGACCAAGGTTGATAGAGTACATAAGGTTGGTTCTTCCGCAACTAACCCTCCTAGTCATCTTTAACAATAAAATATTCCTTTATTACGTACGAATTGTTCGTCGCTGTGATAGGAATTTACAAGTTTAAACGTATTTATGCTTTAATAAAATTAAAAAGGAGAAAAGTGGCACTAGTTTTCAAATTAAATGTAATACTGACCCGCTAATCTCAAAACGAAAGTTTTGTTCCAAATACATACGCGCTTTATTAGCTTATGCAAATGTAGCAGTTATGAGAGAACGGCTAACCCACTTGCGCAGAGTCGATAAAGCTGGCAGAGGATAATGCACCTTCGTCCGTAGAAAAGAATAGCATTTTTGAGACAGCCCTAAGTGTAATGGCTTGGCATATGTCATCTCCGTCCCAATTAACGCGTTTACTTTTATTTTGAAGCGATCTGACCTGATTGGGAGAACATATTTGATCTAATGTCCTACTTACCTCTTCAGAAACTTCAACTTTGCAATTTGCGAAACTACATTTTCATTTTTGAAATTTGTTGAATGAGGTCTCTGTTGCGATTTTTTAAATTTCACACACGTTTAATTTAAATGTTTATTTTTTACTTATAATATTGGAAAAATTTGAAAGCTTTTGTGTTTCTGAGAACTCTTAACTTGCGGATTTCATATCACATGCATAAATACTTTGCGCAAGTTTTCTCTATATTGGCGACAAATTTGTCAACTTTTGTAAGGCACCTTTTCGCACGCTTTTAATATCTCTCTGATCTCTTAGGTACTGAGCTAATTTGGATCTGAGGTCACCAAGTCGACAACATGACTCTCCGATGCAGACGATACGGTGAATAGGCAAATTTATTGAAGGAACTGCGCCTGGTTTTAAGTACACGTTTGCTAGGTAAGTTAAGCAGTTCTGATCCAAAATCTCTTATACAGTCAGATTCTTGAAAATGAAGGGAGAACATTCTAACATTGGTGATGTTTAATTTGTTTTTATTGTAACATTTTGATAGCCAAGTCTTTTATAAATGGGAATCGTGTGGAAACCTATGCAGCAATATGTTATTTTCTTTCGCAATGAGGTTATGTGATTTGCAACCACTCACTGCATAACCAGGTATCCTGCACAGAATATATTAAAAGCAAATTATATTAAATAAACTATAATGCTCACAAAAAGACTGTCTATAATAAATAATAATAATAATAATAATAATAATAATAATAATAATAATAATAATAATAATAAACGCTATCACATCAATTACACATGACATCAGACACACTTCTTTGCTAGACTCGTGTTTTTGATCCTGTGTGACATAATGCGCAAAGCAACGTAAAAGCGTTACCTTCTGCGCTCGTTCAACACGCGCCCCTGGTACTGACAACTGTATGGTGGGTTTAGTTTTTTTTTTTTTCCCCTCTCCTTGGAAATATATATATGCTGTTCAACTGTTGTGCCAAGAAAATAGAGAAAGGAATTGTAGGCATATTGGTAACTTCAAATACTGGCACAAAATTTATTATAATGATTTTGGGAGTCAGTTTACCCAAATGTGCTAAGTATTTGTATGCAATGATAGAGTTAGGTTAAGTGCAATCAAAGTACGGCTTATGACCGATATCAGCGTTTCCTGTTTCAAATGCATATTTCAGACCAGTATCTTAGTGTATTTGTATGGTTCTTGCTACATGCCACAAAAATAATTTCACTCTTCATTCTCTTTTAAAATAATCGCTTTTGACAATTTTCCCAGTTTTTTGCTTATAATGAAAACGTGATTGTAAAGAAATATAAACAAATAAATAAATGTTTAAATGGACTAATAAAATAGATAGCCGAGAGCAATCAGGAAGCTCGATTCTCCTGCCATATCCTGACAACTGAAATTGATGCTCGTAAATGTAACCTTATGGGACTATGGTCTCAAAGTGGTTTATTATGCTCTAATATTGATAAATGCAAATAAGTATTTAAATTATCATTATATTTGAGAAAAAATACAATCAAGCAGGAATGACAATCTGCTCTGTACATTAAAAATCCCTAAGGAGTAGATTAACCTAATTCGAGGTACGGCACTTGCCTTCTAAACCCAAGATCGCGAGTTCAAACCCGGCCAGGACCGATGGATTTTTTTCGGGCGTAAAAATCCATCGGAAGGGAAGTAAAGCCGTGGGTCCCGTGTCGTACATTTACGGCACGAAAAAGAACCTCATGCCTGAAAGAGAGACCTCTGAGCCTAATTTGTCGGCCGTTTCACGCCCTGAGTTGAAAGGGATGCTAATGACCTGAGATGTTAAAGAGCGTCCATAAATCAAATCAAATCCAGGTACGGCAACACATGGCAAATAGCTGTTCCTCCATCTTCCTGTTATATGATGTCACTTGTAACTTTTTACTAATACTTGACAAGTGTAGCACTTTCGTGCAACAGAAAGTTACAAGACCATACTTTACTTTACTAATACACTTGTATTAGACCATACTTGTGTGGAATAGGGCTCTGTAGGTCTCTCTTTATCATATTTATACTGTGGTTATTACTTTCTAAATCTCCTTCCACATTTTAGAGGACCAAAGTGATGGAAATCAGAAAATGCAAGATCTGTACTATGATGTGGGTGAGGAATTTAGTGATTTCTTGGTTGGCATAATTTTATGTGTGGCTCTGCACTACTGTTAAAAAGAACAACTTTAGTCACATATTACATTGAACAAATGCACTGGAGCTACTGATTCAATTTCCAAAGACTTTTGATATTTACTTTGAAGTTTGTTGTTTTACTATGAGGTAATACATCGAAACAATTCCTTCAGAGTTGCAAAAGATTGTGGTTCATGTTTTTACTATCTGAACTTTCTTTTCCAAAAAGTTTCCTGATGCCATTCCAAGGATTGTCTTTATGTCTCAGACATTAAGTGATGAATCCCTGTTTCATATTTTGTCCAATACTAGACAAGAAATCACGACCTCGTTATATGCAAGCAGCTTTGAACAGACAATGGTTCTCTGTTCCTTATGATTGACAGTTAGGCTTTGAGGTGCCCATTTAGCACAAATCTTTGAATATTTAAACTAGTGTATAGTGTTTCATTAAGGAAAACCCCATGATAGGCGACTAGCAGGGTACCAGCATGCTGATCACTTCATAAGACAGAGGTAAAGGATGCAGAGGTCACCACAGCAGGCCAAGATTTACCCCAGGCTATAGCGCCAAATGAGAAGAAGAAGAAGAATTGTGTCAACACTTATGGCAGAGATATCAAGTGGAAAAGTGAACTGTTTGGTTATTTGCCAATCATCCCAAATGAGAATGTTAGCAGATTCTATCTTTTCAGATTTAGGATATCCAGCATGGATAATCAATGAGACTGAACTGTTGATAATGATAACCTTCTTATCCACTTCAATTTCCTCTTCTATGGCACTGAAATCCAAGATCAGGCCATGACCTGCTGCAGCAACCTCTGCCCCCTCTACCTTCATCTCACAAATTCATTGATAGATAGCAGTATTGCAAGGGGTGCTTGTGAAATTCT
Organism: Metallyticus violacea; assembly: GCA_030762175.1. Taxonomy (NCBI): domain Eukaryota; kingdom Metazoa; phylum Arthropoda; class Insecta; order Mantodea; family Metallyticidae; genus Metallyticus; species Metallyticus violacea. Next base: position 359,874,702 of record CM060846.1, on the reverse strand, counting down.
TTATTTATTCAATCAAATGTACTTACGAAGCTGTTGACAATGGAGTGGTATATATATAAACAATGTAATACATTTTTTTTCACACTAACTCCATTCACTTACATAAAAATCTGGACATATGTTAACAACAGTTTATCTACAGGCTGAAGATGGGAGGGATCACTCCCGAAACATATGTCCAGATTTTTATGTTGTGAATGGAGTTAGTGTGAAAAAAACTGTATTACATTGTTTACTGTACTGTATTACATTATTTATATTTCTTAAATGGCTCTTAACGTTGGCAAGTCTCATTTTCTGCCAAAATAAAAATTAAATTACCATCTTTGTTTATAATACCCACTCTTAAGACTTCACTCTGAAAGCTAAATAATTTACTGCATTTGGTGCAATATAAAACTACACGAGATAATTTGCAAAGATTCAAAGATGCTACACATAAAGGGTTATTCCAGATACAATAGTTGAGAAAAAGGGTTGCAATGTTTATTGAATGCTACTTGTATAATTCTAAAATTCTAGTTGTTCTAACCATTTATGATTCAGGAATATTAAGGTTCCTTCCCACCATGATTTTCCATTCTATGCCTCTTTAATGATACATTTTCCTGTAATTACAAAGGACTGCAGTCTTTTAACAGCCATAATTAGTCATGTCTTTAACTTAAAATGTTACGACGACATTACCATACTTACATTCAACCTCACCACACAGACCTGCATATATAAAAGAATGGTTGCTCATAATTGAGGGCATATGGTTACTGGAAACTACTAAATCATATATTAAATATTCCCCTTGAAATTTCTATTTAAAACCATTTTAATATTCCTATTTAATTCAAATTTTAACTTTTATTTGCATAATTTGAAGGCAGAATTTTATTTATTCAAAAAGCATCCTAACTCCTGGATTCCAGGGATTCTCACAGTAAAATATAGTATCATATAACTAGTTATTTATGAGGAAATCACTCAAATTTCACTAGTTTTATTCCACTTACTTGGACACATTTCAAAGGCAAATTTCCTTCATCGTCAGTGCGGTTCCACGGTCAGTTTTTCAGCGTGGTATTAAGATGTCGCTCTTGGGATTTTATACACTTTTTGATGAGGTTGCTGTTGTTTGGAAACTAAAGAAAATTTAGTTAATTTTGATCTTCCAAACAACAGCAACCTCATCAAAAAGTTTGTAAAATCCAAAGAGCGACTCTTAATACCATGCTGGAAAGCTAACAGTGGAACCGTGCTGATGATGAAGGAAATTTGCCTTTGAAATATTTCCAAGTAAGTGGAATAAAACTAGTGAAATTTGAGTGACTTCCTCATAAATAATTTGTTATATGAAGCTTTTGTTTGCTTGTAATGGACCTGCAGCTTTCATCCTCTCCTTAACGCCATGAGTGGCCAAGATCATTAAAGCATTAACTCTTCAGCAGGAGGTCTGGGGTTCAATTCCCATCAGAACTGTCCTCCCTGACTGAGGTTTTTTCCAGGTTTCCCTCAGTCGCAAATACCAGAGAGGTCTGGAATGTTTCCTTCCTTAAAATAAATAAATAAATAAATATATACAAATCCTTTCCCAGTTTATCATTTTATCTCATGTATCATCAACATCCAACTGCCTGTGATGCCTCATTAGTAAAAACGGGCATTAAAAAAAAAAAAAAAAATTAAAAAAATAAAAAAAAATTAAAATAAAAAATAAATCAGTGTCCATTGTCTGTGATGCCTGAGTAGTAAAAATGGACATTAAACACTACTAAAAAATCTCCCTCGAAAGTGTAAATTTTTCACCTCTTTTGTGTTCAGTGCTGTCTTTCAACTCCATTTCCAATAGCACTGTCTCCACCATCTCAATAATGTGGATTTCCTTCAAAATCCCTTTACCTAAATTATATTGTACTTACGAAGCTGTTGACAGTGAAGTGGATAAGTGGAGTTTTAGTGTAAACAAATTGATTACATAAGAGTAGGATTCCCTTTACCTATTAAGATTTTTAAGAATGAAAATTTGTGAAAATCTTTTTAACTGAACTAAAGACTAAAGGACCAAGTTGTCAACTGACTTGTCCAGGTACAGTTCGTTTATTACAATATCAATGCATGGCATTAGCATTACAGAAAAAAGTAGAAGTTAGAAGTGTGAAAAATGTGAGGAAGAAATGTGGTCACTAGACTATGGAATACTATGGAACAGTTATGCAAAATTCACTATTCTTTTCGTATGTCCTTACAGTTAAAATAATTAAAAAAAAATCCATTATAAAACCAATTACAAGATAACTTAAATATGGTGTTTACTTTTTGAAATAAAATTTTTTGAAAACTGTACTTGTGGCAAATAACTAAGCATGGTATTTGAAATAGATAAGACTGCATTCCAGCCCATTACTTTATAGTCCATTACCTTAAAGAAAATTAATGGTTTAAGAAAGTAAATGCTGGTACAATAATATATAATAGACTGCTTGTTAAATTTATTTTATTTACATTGAAACTTCATTGAATACATTCATAGCATTTGATAGAATTAACACAATTATTTACTAGAGCTATTCTCACATCAGTGCTTATTGGGAAAGGCGATTTTGTTTATCAATTTTGTTTTATTGTGAAGACATACCAATTTCCCTAAATGTCAAGTTTTCACTGTAACAATGCTGTGGTTCAAGCATTGGGCCGATCAGCAGGTCCAGTATGCTCTTAATTAAGAATATATGCTGCTTTACTGTATTAATTCAACCACAAAGTTAATCTTAAATTTAGATTCAAGTATGCTTTAGTTGGTTTCCCCTGGAGTATTTTCTTATTCTGAAAAGACTAGTGGCAAATTACTTTATGGGTCAATTTCCTTTAAAGCCCATATTAACTTCAGATGCTTGGATTTGATGTAACATGCATGGATGAAAAATATGTGGATATAAACATTTGTAAATTTCAGCATGCACATGGCACAATTATGAGAACAAAACTAAAAAAAGAATTCTTAATAAAGCTAAGCAGCACCAACACTCCTACTGGATCTGAAACTTGACTTGGATGGTCACAGCAAAGGATACAGTCAGCAGAAATAACCTTTTTAAAACAACTTGCTGGTTATAAAAAGCTGACAGAAAAAAAAAAGACCCAATTCATGTTTAGCTAATAAGAAGAGGAATGCCAGCCTATCTTATATATAACATTTTAAAAATAAAATTTGAAATTAGTAATATAATGACTAGTTTCAGATAAAATTCACTAACTTCAAACAACACAAGTGTTGAAAAATAAATGCAATTAATCACAAAACTTTCAGTAAGGCTCAGATATATAATGTGATTTTAAGAAAGAAATGCTAGTGAGAAGAGCTTTGGAAATTAAAGGCACATCTGAAATACAAGGTGCAGTACATTCAAAAGACACAAGCACTGCAGTATCTAAATCAAGAAAACTAATTCCAAAGTTATTTTGTGTCAAAAACAACAAAGTTCAGGAAAAGATGTATAAGTTTTGACAATTTAATTGTACATCACAAGGAAAGATGACAAAGTGTTCCACCACAACCTGCATCTCTATGGACTCCTATGGTCCATAACTTCATTCCCATGACTGATAACTTTTTCTGAATGCACAATTACACTACATGTGAGCTTTACATTATGCTGATTTTAACTAGTCAGCTGACACTTTGCAGTGGCAAAATAACATCCTCAAACTACAGTGTCTGAATAATCCATATTTTACAGTTTGAGTACAGTTCAATACAGATACTGGCTGAGTTAGCTCCAAGATCAACTCATTTGTTTTAAGAATTTTAAGAGAGATTATGATAAATGTGGAGAAATTATGCTTTACAAATATATGAGGGAGATTCAAAAAGTAACAGCAAACTAACAGTATTAAATGTAATTAACACTCCAGGCATTTCAAAGTAAAGATGCATGCTTTGAGAAAGTTCTGACATATGCCGACAAATGAAATGATGTGCTGAATATGAAGGACAGTTGAAACAAAATGGCCGCATCCCTAGCTGTGTGCACTGTAGAAGAACAGAGAGCAGTAATAAGATTTTTGTGGTCAGAGGGAGTAAATCTTCAACAGCTCATTAGAAGGAGGTTGGAAAGGTATGGAGATAGCTGCATTAGTGAGAGAAGAGTGTATGAGTTGGTAGATGCCTTTAAAAAAGTGGATGTACGTCAGTCACAGATGAGCAATGCTCTGATCGCCCCAGCACAGCCATTACTGATGAGAATGCGGGATGCGCTGACACCATAATTCACGAGGAGTGGCATATTTCTATATAAGTTTTAGCCAGGGAACTGAGTATCAGTGTCTGATCGGCTCATACCATTATTACAGAGGTTCTCAAGTACCGCTTTTGTGTGCACGGGTGCCTAGAATGCTCAATAATGAATACAAGATGATGCATGTTCACATAGCCACATTGTTTCTGGCGCGATATAATGCTGAAGGAGACAACTTTCTGCCACGTATCATTACAGGAGACAAAACAGGAGCATCACTACGAACCAGAAAGCAAAAGGCAGTCTTCAGAATGGCAACACACATCTTCTCCAGCCAAGAAGAAATTCAAATCCAAGCCCTCTGCCATAAAGGCCCTTTTCACCCTCTTCTGGGATATGAATAAGCCAATTTTGGAGCACTATCAGCAAAGGGGTGAAACAGTGAATAGTGCCTGGTACAGTGCCATGTTGGAGAATGAGCTAAAGCCACCAATACAGAGCCATCTCAGAGGACTTTCTTCACGACGAGTGCCCCCACACCACTACTGCAATTCTTGATGTCATTCAGAGATTGAGATCTCAGGTCTTACAGCATCTCCCATACAGCCCTGATTCTTGCTCCTTCGGATTACCATGTGTTTGAACCCCTGAAGAAAGCTCTCAGAGGACAACTATTTGAAAGTGATGTTCAGGTTAAAGAAGCAGTGCATATTTGGTTGCAGGCACATCCAAACACCTTTTATTCTGTTGAAATAAAAAAGTTGGTGCAACAGTGTGAGAAATGTATCAAAAAGGAGGATAATTATGTTGAAAAATGACATATTGTTTGTATGTGTAATTGAAATATATACTAGCAAAAATTAGTTTGCTGTTACTTTGTGAATCGCCCTCGTATTATCACACAATATGTACTTTCCTGACTAATCACAAATGGAGATGTGATACATCCAACAAAAACTCCAACTGAAGTAAGAATTTTAATTTCTTCTCACTTATACAAAATGTCATTACTTTCATCACCCTTATTTATTTCCCTGTCTCTCAAAGCAATTGCTCTCCAGTGGCCAAAATTTATATCTGCACATATGTTAGTATTCTAAACTTAAAGGAGTACTGCCACAGGTGGCCGAGGTCGTTAAGGCGCAGACTTGTGAGCAGGAGGTCTGGGGTTCAAATCCCACCAGGACCTCTCTCCCTGACTGGGTTTTTTTTTTCCAGGTTTTCCTCAGTCTTCATAACTGGCAAATGCTGGGGAAATACCCCAATACTTAGGCCTGGAACGCTTCCTTCCAAAAAAAAAAAGATCCTTTTCCAATATATCATTTCATTTCATGTATCATCAGTGTCCAAACCGCCTGTGGTGCCTCAGTAGTAAAAACGGGCGTTAATCACTACTAAAAAAAAAACTTAAAGGAAGAAACCAGTTATTATTTGCGCCCCTTTAAAATATCTACTTATAAGCACTAAATATCTTTAGTGCTCTGAATATTTGAAATGATTTAAACTGTGCCCCTTTAAAATATCTACTTATAAGCACTAAATATCTTTAGTGCTCTGAATATTTGAAATGATTTAAACATGTCAATATTAATATTCTTCAGTGGATTATTTATCTCAACCTGTTTGAGAAATGGTATCTTTCCTTTGCTTTCAGATGTATTTTTGAATTGAAGAGTCTATACCTGACACAAAATGACTGGATTAAGAAGTAGACAGACTTGTTAAAATAACACAATGTAGAACATTCTACCATATGACTATTCGACTTAGGACTACAATTGTTCATGCATTTTACACACATTTTTAATTTTATTTTTTTAAAGATCCATTTGAGCAAGGGCTCATTAATGATAGTACTTCTTTGGTTAACCCCACTCCTTTGAAGTAATGTAAATTTTTTAGCTCATCCCACAGCTTATGTGCAAATGCATATGAAGAACCTTTTAGATTGTTAATTCACTATTAGAGACAGAAATATGCCAAATTTGTCAGATTTGACTTTGAGGTACGTAGTCACCATAGAAAATACAAAATAGGCTGGTAAAGTTGATATACAGTTAGTTTGTTGACACTTATACTCCACTTACTGGTCACTTGTCACCAAACCAACTCTGTATCAACTTAATTTTACTACCTAACTGTTAATAGCTTCAAGAGTATAAGTTCATATGAAGGGCTGCTATTCTGTAAATTCTTACCCAATACTTTAAAAAATAATTTAAAGATGTAACATACTCATCAACATATTGTACACTCTGAAACCATGAACTCCAACATGTAATTACAGGGAAAGGAAGATGTACATATTTTTCCTGGAGAAACCTCAAATGTGCATGATTAATATTTTTGGAATGAAAGAAAGTTATTTTCAGTTTAGACACAAAAAGGTTTTTTATTGAATAAGAGTAACACACCTGAACTTAATTGCCTCCTGCTGACTAGGGCAGCAAAACCACTAAACATTCTCAACCAAATTATTGCCAAACAAAAGTTTAATCTAGGGTGAAAGGTTGCTAATGGTGTAAAGAGGGCTTTGCTGAAATTATTTTTTGTCAATTGTTGGCTATTTCACTTCTTGAATATCAGCTATAATAAAATATGACCAATAGTACGATGTTTTCTCTGTTTAATGCTATTTTGCATTTTTCAAATCAACTTTCTCATTTTATTGTGCATTCAGAACAGCTATAGTGTGCATCTTCTGATTATGAAAAAACCAAACTACTAAGATAAAACCCTTTTATATAGATTTTTCATTTTATTGCTACTGCAAAGAATTATAAGCTTAAATGCTGCAATTGCTGGCAAAATATAACCAAATTAGTCTTTTTGTGAACAAAAAAATTCTCAAAATAGAGCTTATGCCTGCAATATAACTTAAAATGATCAGTAAAATAATTTACTGCTGCACAGAAACATTAAGCTTGCTTTAAAAATAAATTTAAAATAAGCTGTTGAAGGAAAAACATCCAAGCCCTAGAAACAAAACATAAGATTATAGAAAGACATGCCATTAATATCCAAGCCCTACAGATGAAACATAAGATTATTCATCTGACCCCCATGAGCCTACAACGTTTGCTACTTTCCCAAAAGATAAAAGATTAATTTAAAAAATCACTGCATGTCATCACAAATTATAAAAGTATATGCATCTTGAAAAAATGCTGACTTCCTATTACTTCATCTAGTTTTTATATCTCATATGAATATTTTCTCACTAATTGTGGAAGTGGAGTGTTCTTAAAAAAATATACATACTTTATAATCTTAGTGTGATCAACATAAATAGTTTTTCGAGATAACATTCATCGTAATTTACACAAAAAATACATTTTAAAAAACTAGCACTCTGAGTGCAATCTGCATTAAATCTTCAAAAAGGTTGTCATAAAGTATAAAATTGCATGCATTAACAGTCTTTTCATTAAAATCAAATACAAAAGTATACATGTAAGTATGAGCAAATGACAGGGTGTTTACAAAAATTCATCACACCAATCTGCCAAGCACTGGTAACAATCATTTGATTGTTTAGCATTGGCACCACAGACATCTTTCAGCCAATCTTGGAACAGTTCCTTGTTCTTCTTCAGCACCAGAAACTGTCCCAATACAACTTGTGCCTAGAAAAATTGAAACATAGATAATGTAATATACTGAAAATATATTCATAATTTACAAATTATATTTCCATGGTTACCATATTTACACATTGTGGCATCATCTTCAAAGCAATTGACTTGCACCAGGAGATGTAATATGGATAGCTTTGTTTCATAATTTAAAACTGTTCAGAGGGAAAACTAATTGCTTTCAAGGTTTACAAGCTAGAAAGATTTTAAGAAAGATATGAAACAAAAATAATAGGTAGTTTAAATCTAGTGAAAATATTGATTCGTACATCTATTTTGAGTCTAAAGATATATAAATGTCTTAATATCAGCATCATCATCAGTACATTAAAACGACAAATGACTTTTGGTTTTAAATGTTCCTCATGAATTATCATATATTCTTTAGAATAAAGCTTGAAATGATTTGATGATGATATACCAACTCATCCTACCTTCTAAAGGTAATTTTCTTCATATTGCTTCAATTTTGATCAACCTACCAGCATGTTTTCCTAGAATAACTGTTATGCTGAATTTCTATATAGAAGATCTTGGGTTCAAACCTCCTCACAGGATTGCATTGCTTTTTATTTACATTCATATAAAATTTCCTGCTTGAGACTATTTCACATCTGAATTATTTACATCAGAATTCTAGTAAATGAAACATTCTTGAAGGCCTACTTTGTTCTTAAGTAGATGATGCTTATACATAGTGCTTAACAAAGGTTCTACTTCAAAGTTTCTTGAAGCAGCTAAAAGAAACTCAACTCTCTTGGCAGAAAGAAAGAAAAGAAAAGCATACAAATAAATTTCCGAAGATCTTTAAGAAAGTGAACATTACATTGGCACCAATGAATTATTTAGTACAAAAAATCTTATAAACAAAAAACAGTTAGTTGGTATGCCAACAGAAGAAAATTCAAGAATCTATCTTATAAATTGTGCAGACAACAATAAAATATATATTGAAAAACACAAAAAGAAATATAAGTACTAGGCCAAAAGTGCATTGAAGGAATATAAAGTACAAAAAAATAGAGAAATCTGTTGTTGGAGCTCATTTTTAGACAGAAAATTATGAAATTGAAAAAAAATGCACAATTATAAACTGGAGTAGAAGATTATACAACACTGAACACGTAAAAAAAAAATTATATTTACAAATGAAAAAAATGAGCAAATAAACTTGTATATCGTGGGGGAAGAAAAAACAAACTTCAAGTTATTAAATATCCTCTAAGCCAAACAGTAACATCCTCAAAGGATCATGACAACTTTCCGACAGTGACAAGTAGCTGATAATGCACATATAAGTCTATGAAACATATTCAAATAAAATAGTAAGTTAGTGAAGCTGTAACAATATTTTAAGTTTGACAAATTACAATACAATAATTAAGTGATTCACTTCATTGTCATAGTTCCAATTGAATTTTGTGTTAACAATGGAACTAAGTTATTCATTCTTGATGAGTGGAAAGTGATTAAATCCTAAGGGCTCATGCCTAAATAACCACATAAGGAATCGAGCGGGTAATTTTTTTTACCTTGTAGTTTATTCATGAATAACAAACATCATTTGAATAAATATTGTACTTACGAAGCTGTTGACAATGGAGTGGCAATATAACCTAAACTTAGGTATTCATTTTTTACACTAAACTCCATTCACTTACATAAAAGTAAGACGCGTTTCCGGAGAATCTCTCCCATCTTCAGTTGCTTCTGAAGATGGGAGAGATTCTCTGGAAACGCATCTTACTTTTATGTAAGTGAATCGAGTTTAGTGTAAAAAATGAATACCTAAGTTTAGGTTATCATTTGAATACTTTATTCAAATTTGTATTTTGTATTTTTAAGAAATTAATATTACATTTTCTTTTACACTGTGAAGCAATCTGGATGTCTCATCCAAGTGGTCTTTGCAGATAAGTTTCACATATTTAATACGGAATATTGTCATCTTATGGTTCTTGGTTCTTGGCACTTGGACAAAAGCAATATCTCCCTCTTTTTCTTAGTCACACCTTCAGTTGATTTTGCAGATCATGTTGGATGTTTTATTTTTGCCTGCAGATGCTTTGGCAAAGTGTTGAAAGTTCTCCTTACCTTCAAATAGTCATCTAATAAGTCTAATAAGTTCATTTAGGAAGTTGCAACAAGCAAATTATTTTCTAATATTTTCCTGCACAATTACTTGTGCAATAAGACTGCCCATATTCAACAAGAAGTAAAAAATTGTCAATGGCCAATGATTAGACCTACAGCTTACTAAGCAGTTTTGGTGCATCTGTTCTGAGAAGTCAACATCTATTTTTAAATGAGATGAGTTCTGGTTTCAGTGTTTTGCCAATATGAGGATCTAAATGAGTGACGTGCATTGTTGACAATGGTACATTTGTTTTTTTTAAGTAGATATGAAATGAGAGTAATCTAGTCCTTGCTGAAGCTGAATGTGAACAGGTTTATCCTTGGTTCTGAATAAGGACCCATATAAAATAGGAGCTATGTTATATAATAAATTACCATTATCAATAAAGACTACCACAGACTTGAAATCTAAATCTGTCCTAAAACTCTTCCTAATAGATAGATGCTTGTATATTGTTACTGAACTGTTTTTTTTTTTTATTTGAATAGTGTTACCCATTTTTACTACTGAGGCACCACAGACAGTGGACACTGATGATACATGAGATGAAATGATATATTGGGAAAGGATTTATTTTTAAGGAAGGAAATGTTCCAGGTTTAAGTTTAGGGTACCTTTCTGGCATTTACCATTTATGAGGACTGAGAAAAACCTGGAAAAAACCTCAGTCAGGAAGGACGGTCCTGGCACGATTCGAACCACAGATAGCTCATGAGTCCATGCCTTAATGACCTTGGCCACTCATGGCGGTTACTGAATTGTAATGGATAAGAGTAGATAATATTGCTAATTACAAATATAACGATATGTACATATGCTTATAAACTGATGTATAGAATCATGACAATGACCGATGCTCTTGTAAGAATCTATTGGCTGCAATAAAATTATCCTCATCATCTGCCTTTTGCGCTTTCTGATAGCTCTGACCAAGATCATTTTGTGATGTTGCAGTAGATCTTATGCCAATGGCTTACTAGTAAACCAGCTATCAACAGTGATATTTCTTCCAATCTGCCATATGGAAACTACCATCTTTTGACATTTCAGTATTGCTGATTCTATAACGATCTTCAGGTTGTGTTCTATAATAAATTTCCATATTAACTGTGAAAAATGATTTACAGTCTCTAAGCATGAAGATTTCCAGGCTATATTTTTCAGGCTTGGATTTCATAAATACCTTGAACCGAAAATGTTTCTAAATTTTTGTCTATAGTTGCTTGTTTAATGCTGACTGGCAGTTGGTTACACATGCTTCTCCCCCATGTGTAATTTTATTTTCTATTATTTTGAGCAATTTTTCCATGAAATCTGAGGCAGCTCATAAGAAAATGGAAGAATTTCTGCACCAGTGCAAATTACTAAGGCAGCACCATCTGTAGTCCAGATATCCTTGATATTTAACACATTCAGTACTAGCTTCTCAGCAGGGCATTTAAATGCCTGGAACAGCTGTTTTATGTCATTCCCAACTTCTATTCACCACTTCATAATATTTAGAATTGCTGCTGAACTAAAAGAAAAATATATGAAATTTGGTGCATATTTTTCACTTCTAGTCTCTCTGTAGTAGCAGTACAGATACTGCTGTCACTGAAGTGTAGAAGTTAAAGAATGTGGAGGAAGCATGTTTGAAATATTGTTTTCAATAGAAATGGAGTTTCAAAAACAGAATCTGCACTTCAGTACATTTTTAAGTCTAGCCTCTGAACAATTTCTGTGATGAACATCAATCTCATTAATATATTTAGTTCAGGAACCTCTACTGGTTTCCAGGTCTGTATTATTGAATTTTCTGTGAAAGACCACGGAGTCACACTTTGCACTTGACTAGCGCACAAGTCACACTTTTCACTTAACTAGCGCACAGATCTGTCTTTTTGCACAAATATTTAAAAAATAATAGTTCAAGAGAACATATATGTAATACATGACTTCACTTTCATTTTCTAATTGAATATTTAGACCTGAATTAAATGAAAATAGTGGGATATTCAGACAATAACTAGGATAGTATATATCTGTTGCACGACTTTGTTCTTCTGGCGTGTCAGGTTCGGGAATCTGAATTTCACTGTCACTGTTGTCAGATCCAATTCAGTAATTAACTCATCACCTGAATTGTCATGCCAGAAAATGTCTAAAAAATTTCTTCATCTGTACTTCTTTGTTTGATAAGACATGGCTATAAACCCACAACAGAAGCACTACACAGAAATACTGGCATGCACTGCAATTTCAAGTACTTGATGCAAGGCGAGGCTGAGATATTTACTCTATGAACACCGGGGATAAACTGGACACCCTATCATGTGAAAAATATTTATATGGAAGGAGAAAGTCCTCAACTTCCATATATAAGAAGCAACACTAAATCATAGTAACACCTGGGCACTGAATATAAACAGAGTTATTTTAAGTGTGGCATTAAACGTTATATGGCCAAGGCCCATAGTATGAAGGCAGTTTTAAACATCATTTGCAGTTTATGGTCCCGAATGTGTTAAATGAACAGATTCCATAACACCACTAATATACACAATTCCAAAGAGTGTGTTTATCTCTGCAGCGTTGGTATGTTGTGGCCTCTTCTTGTCTAACTGAATGTTTATATACTTCACTGTTTGGTCTACCATCTCATTTGAAAATAACAAGCTCCATGAATCAATAGCAGTGTTTATAATTTTTGCTTGCTTTTTCGAGATGCACTGTTCAAGCAGGCATCCTTTCTCTAATTGTTGATGGATTTTTATTGAAACTAAATTATCTTCATCTTTTGCCATAATCTCTTGATCAGTTTCTGCACTTTTGATTTAGAATCACCTTTACTACCTGGTTCTTCTCTTCTGATGATAAAAATCTGCTAACATTTTCATCACCTGAAGCTTCTAACATTGCCCTTTATTTCCTCTTCCATAAAGCCATAAAGTTTAAATTATGCCACCTAAGCAGTACGTGTATGCAACAAATACTAAACATGCATGGCATGCATAGGGTGAACACTTTCCTCATCAGCAATAATGCTGTCAAACAACAGAACTATGGCTGGCTAGGAGATGCTATGTGCATAAATAGGTGAAGGACAAGTTCAAATGAAAATACAGTAAGTTCCTGTTTTCCTCCTATCTTGTAACACTTGCATCTTTAAATTCCATGGCAAAAATCCATTCCATGCACTTCCTTAAAGGTTAATATACAATTGTTAATTTTTAATAGTGTTTAACACTCATTTTAACTACTGGGGCATCACAGGCATGGACAATGATGATATATGAGATGAAATTATATATTGGAAAAGGATTTTTTTAAAGGAAGGAAGTGTTCCAGGCTTAAGTTTAGGGTACCTCTCTGGCATTTGCCATTTATGACTAAGGAAAACCTGGAAAACAAATCTCATTCAGGGAGGATGGTCTTGGTATGACTCAAATCCCAGAACTCCTGCTCATGAGTTTGAACCTTAATGAGCTTGTCCACCCATGGTGGTTTAGTATGCAATGCTTTTCCTTATATTTTAATAATGAATATAAGCAATGCATGTATAGATTGGTGGGAATCAAATTCCAGACCTCCTGCTCACGAATCTGCACCTTAACAAACTCAGCCACCTATAGAGCTTTAATGTGAAATGCTTTTCCTTATATTTTATTGGTGAATATAAGCATATAGTTGCTAAGGCCAAACTTGAATTAACTTTGATTACCAATCCAGATGTGAAAGCCTTTGCAACTTCCACTGAACTCTCTTTTCATGTGTGTACAGAATATATCTCATTGGTTTCACAAGATGTTGAGTGGAATTTCTCCATATATAAGGATCTCCTGAGATCAAAGTGCCAACTTATATTTGAAAACATAGAAATGTTGTGAGTAATGCAGTGTAACATATTAGTTGCAACACAGCAAATGCCATGTTTATTTCGTAAATATTAGTTACTCTATGTTAGCTGCTGCAGTGTTGAAATAAAGAATGTTAATGTAACTGGTTTAGACCTGAATAACAGCATTTTATCAACACCTTTTTTCAACCTTTTTGTGTACATTTTCATAACCTTTCTTTCCCCTTTCCAAGCGTAATTTTGTACCTTAAAATTCATCTCTAGTGATCACATTAGTAATACAACAAAATACAGAATCATAGCTTTGCCCTTGTTCATGAAAATACAGTCTATCCACAGAAATTCTGTGATCATAAACTGTTATAATTTCATCACAATGTGTATTATTAAATTTATACTGATATATTAGAAAGAATGGCATAAAGATTTCCTATTTTGAATATTGTGGAGTATATAATGGAAACAGGAGATGGTACTATAAACAATCAAATACTGTTCGTATTGGTTGCTACTCTTTAGTTTGTCATTTGTTGGATTTGCTTTAGCAAATTGTGTGAATAAAATATAGTGAACTTTTGTAACAGTGGTGTAAATTATTAACATTTAAGAGAAATTGAGTCGAAATAGTAACATACACACCACTAAAATTGAATTAAATGGAAGACTAGTTTCGGGAGCCATCGCTCCTATCATCAGTTCCTGGTCGACTGCCGGCCTCGTTGTTTGTGATAGATCGATTCGTCTCTGGTGGAGGTTTGATGAACTTTTGTATTAGTACATCACTTGGCGGGATTTCGAAATTAAAAACTTTCTCCTTATTCTTCCAAATATAGATATTTTCCCAGACTGTAAGTTCAGTTTTTCCTTTAATATATTTAAGTAATTTTGGGTTTTTATTAATGTTATGTTGTTCTTTCCAAAAGTGCCAGGCTACAGCCGATTTTTCTTCTTGTTTTTGATTTATATTCCTAATGTGTTCTTTGACTCTTGTTTTTATGTTTCTTTTGGTCTTTCCAATATAAACTTTATCACAATCATTGCAGTTCATCTGATATATTCCTGATTTATCTTCATCTTGTAGGCTATCTTCTTTTTGTTTTGAGTTAAGGATATTTTTAATGGAATAATTATTTTTTGGAGTCAGAACAATGTTGTATCTTTTAAAAATCTTTTGAAATTTATGAAAGGTTGATGGATGGTATGTGAATTTTTTGTATGTCCTGTTTTTTTCTTTGATAGGAGTAAGTGTAGTGTTGTCTCTAATTTTCTTTTTCTTCTTCTCTCTGTCTATTTTCTTGTGTACAACTTCTTGTTTGAAGCCATTCTCTGTAGCTATATGTATTATATTATTGGCTCCCGAAACTAGTCTTCCATTTAATTCAATTTTAGTGGTGTGTATGTTACTATTTCGACTCAATTTCTCTTAAATGTTAAATTGTGTGAAGTTGTTTACATTTTAATTAGGTCTTGAATTTTACAGCTATTTAGTGAGTTACTAGCATCCCCATGGGAAACTAGTTTGAGTGTTTTGTACATTTGTGTGCAGTCCTAAGAAGTCTATGTGTAGTGCTAGTTTGCAGTTAAATATCCCTAAATGCATTATGTTCAATAGCATATGTGCCTCATGTTTCACTGTTATAAACTGCAATTAATGCATAAGTTGACAACTTTCTTTCTGTGGTATGAATGGGAATATCACCTTGCTGACTTCAGCAGAGCTCATGTTGCACACATGATTGAATATCTGTGAGTTCAGCACTAACATTTTTAGTTTCTTTTTCTAATGCCAGTAGTTCCATGTTAACATGGCTACTGAGAGGTACATTTAGCATGTTTATAATCACAGAGTATTTCTGTGGACAGGTGTACATTAAACATAAGCCCTTTAATTTCAGTAAACTTCTGCTAGAATAATAAAATTTGCACTACTTCATTATTTAAAAAAAAAAAAAAAAAAAAAAAAAAAGGAACCCCTGTTAATAAGTCCATTGCTATTCTGTTGAACTGATTACTCTCTCGTCAGAAAGATGCATTTGCAGTTCAGCTATTTAGAGACTTGAGGAATAAAATGCATTTATGATTAGTGGTGAATTAGTGTAATTACAGTAAATAAGCCAATTAGAACTACTAATGGCTGTAAAATGTTTCTAAATTTCACGAAGAAAATTATATAGAGACATAAGTAAATGCAGCAAAATAAATTATATAAAACATTTTCATTAAGAATACTTGTAATAAGGACGATTATGTAATTAATAATGGTAGCAAATTAATACCTGTTTGGCATATATGCAAAATATATATATTTAAATTAACTTTTGATAGAGTAAAATAGCTGCTGTTCACTTAAATCACATTGATTTATTTGATTCCACAGTGATTGCCATTAGCCACCACAAAATTTTCACAATTCAGTTTGAAGATATATTTTGTTACAAATCTTTCAATTTCAAATTCAATAGCATCTAACATTGCATAATAAGCCTTCTGGCAATGATTTATTTGATTCCAGTTGTGTAATTCCACAGTGATTGCCATTAGCCACCATAAAATTTTCACAATTCAGATTGAAGATATATTTTGTTACAAATCTTTCAATTGCAAATTCAATACCATCTAACATTGCATAATAAGCCCTCTGGCACAATACAATGACTACTATATCTTCTGCCCCTGTCACACACAGGTTCATGGATGGAGGGTACTAATTGCAGAAAGGCATATGATCACCACACCATATTCCATCAGCTGCCATCGCTGATTAAAAAAATTGAAAGGATGCCACTTCTCCATTATGCAGTTATCATCACAAGATTGGATGGTCCTTGTACCATACCTCCCTAACAAAATTACTGAGTAGGAACCAGAAATTGAACCTAAACTTCCCCAAACCACAGCCAAATGCTGACCATGATAATGGTGGCAGTATACTCTTTAATATTTTACTGCTGTTATAACCCTGATACAATTTTTGTAACACAAGTAAATTGCATATCTAGAATCTATAAATACCATATAGCAAATCTGTCAAGATTGTTCCTCACAGTTGTAAACATTCCTTCTTCTCCATGCCTTTTCTTTTTCTTCTTCTAAACTCTGAATTACATCAGGCAAATACCTATATCCATGCACTGTGAAATGTTCCCAATTTAGGTCTTGAGCAATTATTGGGCCTACATGATGGCTTTTGCGTCCATTGAATCTAGAGCACATATGAAACTTTTTATTTTATATATTTATTTATTTATTTTATTTTTAAAGTTTTCACAAGAATTGTCGTAGGTGGAATCCAATAACTTCTTGGTACAAAAGTTGACAATTTTAGACCTTAACAAGAATCTTTTTCAGAGCAGCAATGAGGTTATTTACCCTACTGTATTCCTTCCTGACTCTTTCACAAACATGATGTAGTCCATGTGCAATACATATCACATGGTTTAAATAGGGATAAATGACTTTCAGTTGCTGGAAAGCTGAAAGCATGTTGCATGTTTGATCAGTCACCATAGGCCTGACTTTTTTGTACTGTATGCCCTTGAGCAACAGCTTTACATATGAATCATTGAATGACTGCATTACTGTGCAAACATTTGACTTCTTGAGTTGGTACATCTGAAAGAGCATTGGTTTTGCCCTTTCACTAGTTAATGGAATACTAGCATACTTGCACCACTTCTGTAGTTCATTAACATAAACATCTTTTAATGATCACTGAGCACCTCTTAGAATTTTTCTGAAAATATTCCTATAAATTCGCTTTAAGTAGTTATTCTCAGGTTACTCTCATTTGGACACTGACTTTTCCTTGTACTTCTCGAGGAATTATTTGAATGCAGGATTGTTGACCCCATGGGTTGCAATTCTTGACTGAACTTATGCCATGGTAAAATCTGCAAAGAACTGACTCAATGACTGCTGTTTTTCAGATCCTGAAGTAAAGGCGCATATCAAGGAGTTTACTTAGGTTGTGTCTACTGGAGTTCAACATTCTTCATATGCATGATCTACTGAATGTGCTGGTTTATTTTGGCTCTTGATGCTTCTCATCAATCACAATGGCACATTGAAGAATTAGACCATCAATTTTGATGAATTGTCTCTTGAATTCTTTTGAAAGTGCATACAACTTTCCCTTCTGAACATTTGGCATTGTAGAGTATTTGAACTGCAACAACACAATCAATTAGAACTATAACTGTTTTGGGCTTCTTTAAATAAACTATGAGTGAACTGCAGAGAACTGTGGCTCTGGTGAATAGCTTTAACCTGTTTACTGATGGTCATTTAAACCTTGCACTGACTTCCCGAATACCCAATAAACAGATCTAGGTATTTAAATGCCTGCAATTTAGAACAAACCTTTATATTTTGCTTATTTTTTATCACATTTTAATGTAAAAAAGTTAATTGATGCACATTAAATGCAGTATGAGCCAACTACATGTATCAATCTATTTATTAAAAAAAAAGTTCAATTGCATGTTTGATTGAAATTTGCATAGCTAAAAGAGTTCTCTGCTTGTTTCTCTCGAACGCCACCACCGTTCAACATTTGTGTTTAGTAGCACTTCAAGCTCTTAGCTCCCTGTTCTTAAGCTGAGCCAGCACACAACATGTAAAAATATTGTAAGGGGAGAAATGTTTTACATAACACAAACAAGCTGCACACACATACCTTATCCAAGAGAGTAGATTTTTTATACATACATCAGTGTGTGGCTTTTTAGACGAGCTTGAATAATATAATTATGTTTGCATGACACAATATGCTTAGCTTGTTATGCTCAGATTAGCTATACAATTTTCACCTGCTGAGATAGATAAATAAGCAACTTAATATGAGATCTGTTCTTGGCACCACACGTTTGGGTTTGTTTATTGAGAATATTTTCATTTCAACTAAATACTAATGAGGTTAGGTTCATCTATCAAGGAATTAGAAAGTTACAAACTTGTTATTCCCAGTTTGAATCATGGCTTCAACTAGTGATGTAGCTTTAGCTCATTTAGGAAGTTTGTTCCTGCAGGTATTAGTGCAGAGACAGGGTAATAGAGTTCTGAAAACCATTGCGGCACAAAAAGACATGTTTTTCAGAGTACAACCTGTGGTATACAGCCTCATACACAGCATACAAGTCACAGCCAACCATTTGATTTATTTTACCAAGTTTTACTGCAGATTTAGTAGCTCTCAAAGTTGTAACAAATGTATATGAGTGTAAAGTGCACGAAGATCTGGCCTACATTTAGCACTAGGATGCAGAAGTGGTCAAATGTAACACAGAATGAGATTTACAGGCTAGTTGGCATAATTATTATCATGGGTGTTTTTCGAAAACCTACAATAGACATGTACTGGTCTGTAGATAACATGTTAGCAACTCTATTTTTTGGAAGACGCATGTGAAACAACAGGTTTTTGTCTATATTGCAGCTTCTCCATTTCACCACCACAGAAAACATAAGTGATAAATTACACAAAGTTGTTTACGGAATGTCGGAATCCACACAGTGAAACTTTTGTTAATCTTATTTTGATTTAAAGTAAAACACTAAAAATCATGTCCTTGCCAAATGGTTAACTGCACGATTTAATACATTTCCCAAATTCCCAAGTCTAAGTATAAAAACTCATTCGATCTTATAAACAAAATCAAAGATAATAAACTAAACTCAAATGATATCATGGTTTCCTTTGATGTAAAAGCATTGTTTCCAAGCATTCCAAAAGAGAAAACCCTGAATTTGTTAAAAAAATGGCTATCTATCAACATTGCAGAAACACACACAAAAGAATATGTAAAACTCACAGAACTATGTTTAGACCAAGCTTACTTCACGTTTGAAGAAAAGTTTTATAAACAAAAATCAGGTTTAATGATGGGTAGTCCACTATCTCCATTTTTGGCTGATCTGTTCATGAGCTATTTTGAAACACATATAACGAAACCTTCCCATACATATTCAAAACATGGTACAGATGTGTTGATGATGTGTTTGCCATTGTAGAAGATAGATTCATAGAAGATTCATTGAAACTGTTGAACTTGCAAGAAAAAACCATAAAATTCACTATGGAAACCGAGGTTAATAATACTTTACCTTTTCTGGACCTAAGGATAATAAAAATATAGAATTTGGTATATACAGAAAGGACACGCATACCGACAATTACATAAAAGCAAAAGGTTTCAACCCCAGACCCCACAAGGAAGCAGCATTCAATAGTATGACATATAGGCTAGTTAATACAACACTCAGTAAAGAAGAATACAGGAAAGAATACACACATATAATACACACAGCAGAAATAATTGGATTTAACAAACAAATGGTAGATAAAAAAATAAAAAGATTTAAAAATAAAAAGGAAATTAAACTAATCACTACACTCAGGTCTTCACTTAAAGAAAATGCTTGTCAAAAATTCACATATCACCCTTATGCTAACCATAAATTCCAAAAAATTTTCAAAAAGTATAACATTACTCTGGCACCAATAAACAGATATTGTGTTGGTAAACTATTAAATCTAAATAAAATTAAAAAAAAAAAGAAGAAAGAAGAAAATTCAGGTATATATAGAATTAATTGCAAGGATTGTGACAAAATATACATAGGAAAAACAAAGAGAAATCTGGGGATAAGATTAAAGGAACACTGGAGAAATATTAGACACAAACAAGTAGAAAAATCAGCAGTGGCTGCACATTTTTGGAATGAGAATCATGAAATAGAGAAGGACATAACATTACTAAAAACAATTCAACATCCGAAAGAACTTAATATATGGGAAAAATTTTACATAAAAAAATATGAATACACACTTATGAATTTTGATATACTGGAAGCAGACAACATAGTGTTTAAGTTCATTAACAGACCACCAGAGCAAGCATAGTAACATACATACTTTGCTGAAATTGATTCCTCAGTCGTCGTTTTGGTTGACAATGTGAGGAATGTACCTCACGAAACATGTACCAAAATTACTTTTATAAGTGTGTTTGTGAAACTTAAAGAGAGTTTTAATGTGACGACATGATTTTTAGTGTTTTACTTTAAATCAAAATAAGATACACAAAGTTGACCTATTTTTGATTACCTTATTTCAAAATTCAAAGAAAATTATATTCCTGGTAAAAAAATCACTATTGGTGAAAGCTTGATGCTCTGGAAGGGCTTCTTGGGTTGGGAGCAATATATCAAATCAACAAGGGCCAGATTTGGTATAAAAATTTTGATCTTTGTAAAAAGTAAAATCACAGTATATCTACAAAAGTTGTATTTACACACAAAGGGACTGATAACACAGGAGAAAAAGACAAGGAGTTATCTGGCTCCATAGTCATGCATCTCAGGAAACCTATGCTTGATCAGGGTAGGACTGTACATCTTGACAACTGATACAGCTATCCTAAGTTATTTATTGTTTTATGTAAAAGAATGACAAATGCCATTAGGACAGTGCATTGAACAAATCGTATTAGACTGCCAAAGTATATGAATGTACAGGGTCTAAAGAGAGAGGAAGTGGAGGTGCATCAGCTTTCACCTTTGACTTACATTGCTTGGCATGATAAAAGGGTAGTTATGGCTTTATCTAATTGCAGTTCCAAAATTTTGATACACGATACAGAAAAGGTAGATGTCAAGACCAAAATGACAATTTACAAGCCTAATATTATACATGAATGCAATATGCATATGGGTGGTGTTGATTTAGTGGATCAGGTACTGCAGGCATATCCCCTTTACAAAAAACTTTAAAAAGGTACAAAAACTATTTTAATTACTTGGTAATTTGGAGAGCTCTAAACCCACAAATAACATATCTGGATTTTTGTTTATCAATTACTCATAGCCTAATTGCAAGCTACCAAATTCAAAGACCTGTAAACTCCTTGGGTAGAAAATCTAAACCCCTGCCACCCTCAGATTGATGGAAAAACATTTCTCCAAAAGGATAGCATCTATGGGAAAAAAGTTGTGCTTATGTTGGAAATGTGTGATATGCCACAAAAGGGTCACAAGCAAGGAAACCAACATGATTTATGGTGACTGAGGAGTATCATTCAAAATGTAACTTTTAAAGGTAAGGTTGAACTATTTTATAGTTTATTTAAGTTTATTTTTTAAAGAGATTTTAAAATATTTATGGGTTTAAAATCATTCAATTTGCAGTCCTTGCCAGATGTATATACACGCTCATATCGCTTGGGCGCATTTTACTCTGGACATCTATAATGTTCATACTCGGAAAAAGGTTAATTGACATTTCTGTTTTCTCTTGCAGATTTTCGTACATTAACTTGGAAACTATTGGGGTTGCTAATTTATAGCTCTCATTCTGATCCACAAATGAAATATAGGATTTTATGTAGCTGCTCAAGAATAGTGAAAAATTTTTTATTTTTCTACTTAAGAAGAGTAAAAACCATTATTTTTTGCCCAAATTTTTTAAAAAATTTAAAGGAAAAATATTCAAAAAAGGCACTGAAATATCAAAGAAGGGGTGAAAGAGGAATAAATATACTAATCCCAGGAAACGGTGCCACAAAATTTGTCTATTTTGCTTCGTGTAATGACCTAAAATACAAATTTCAAATGATCAGTATGAAAACAGCTATATATTATTTTTAAAGGTGCTGCACCTTAATACCTAAGTTTAGGATAGTTTAAGTGTGCTTAACTTAAGCAACAACTATAGGATAATAAAGAAAAGAGCTAAATGATGCCACTAATTTGAATATAAATTTGAAAATATTTTCATTTCCAAGCTGTCACAAATGTGAGCTTTATGCAAAATTATGATCTAGAGTTTGATCACTATAGGTGATAGCACAAACAGCATTATATACAGTAGCTCCTCATAACTACAACCAATATTTTCACCATTAACTACAACCAATATTTTGGCCATTTGGCTTGCAAAAATATGATTGTGAATGTTTGAATAAGCATTATTAAAAACCACCAGTGCTCAAAAAAGCAAATTATAGCCTGGTTTCTGGTCTAAGTAATATCATGGGCCATGGACAAAAATATAGAAAGTACTTATTAGTAATTGTTCTTGCTGAAACATTTGGGCTCTAATTTCTTGATTCAAATGTTTAGCAGTAGAAGTAGTATCATTATTACCACAAATATTATAGTAAACAATTAGAAGTATGCTATTGCAGTGCAAAATTATGACTGATTCCAAAAATATACGTGAGATTCATCAGTTACTGCTTCCAATGATATGTTTACCAACAGATGGCCTGACTCATTCATATTTGTAATTTAAACATTACATACAACTTCTTTTAGTTTCTTTTTGGATTTTGTCTGCTTCAATTTTGCAATCATGTTATGAGAGGAGGCTATATTTGCAAATATCATTTCAGTTGCAATGCCTTTTACAGAGTGGAGGAATTTGGAAATTAACTCCTTTGGCAACATGCATCTGCTATATATTTGATCCAAGAATGTTTAGAGCTATTAACTATGGGAGGAAAATTGGATTCATTCTAAACAATTCATTGCTTCATTGGATGTAAACTTTATTAAATGCCATCCCCAAAACCATTAAATTGCATTACATTTTTATACTGCATGCGTGATCAAACAGTTGTACCAGTGCCCACAGAAATCATACAAACAACTGTGTTGAATCACCTCATTTTATGAGGACTTTTTCCTTGCTAAACAATGTTTATGTGAAAACTTTATTTTCTTGTACATATCAACAAAAAGCAGAATCAAGTTTATTGTTTCATTTCTTTGCACACAAGAGTTTTCTAATTATTTTCTAGGCAGATTAAGCTGGAGAAATATTGCATTTAGCCAACTTGAAAAAGTACCAGCATGTTCAACAACAATAATAGACACTGTAAAATGGAATGAATGATTATGAAACACTACAAATATCCACAGCACTTCCTCAGCACAGGAAGTTATGAATTATATACATACTTTTGATACTCAGGCCCTGTAACTGATGAACACCCCAACTGCTAACATGCCCCAATTTTGAGGCTATGTCATTTATGTGTGAAAGTGCAAGTTCATTCAAAACATTTTCAAAAGACAAATCCTGATTGTTCCATGATAACATGATGAACTTTTCATTGAATATTTATGTGTTATTGTTTTTTGTTTATTTATTTATTAAACTATTTTCGTTCAAGTTTATGATAAATTGGTTAAAACAGTTCAGTCATTGCATAATACTACCATGTTATTCCCAATGGACCACTGAGGAGGAAAATAAAAATAAAAACAAAGCTCTGTAGATATCATTTTCAAAGTTACAGTGAACTAAATTATGCCGTTTTGGTATCAAATGCCTCTCCAAAGGGGCTGAATGATGGAACCAATGAACATATATCAGAAGGATACTCTTTTGAAGCCTTGTAATTGTACATTAATAAACAGAGCAATATTTTTGGAACAAAGAGTAGTTTTTTATCATCATCATCCTTTCATACTAACAAATATTGAAATTTAAGAGTATTAAATCAACATTCAGTTGAGGTTTGATCCTTGCACACTTGGAGCACATTATAGTATTTATTGCTGTGCTTAGGAGATAAAATATAATAATAGTATGAGAACAAATGTTTAAATATGCTTCTTGTCTTCTGACTCATTTTTCTTTTAAATAAAGAACAAGTGAATACACATGCTCAGTACTAAACAACTTACTTAATACAATAAAATTTGAATGTATTTTGTGTATATTTCTCTTGTTTTAATTAGTTTACATACAGCATGTGATTTAAAGTACTAATTGGAACTTGTTCACTTTTTGCATGCTCTTTAAATGAGCTTATCAAAGCAAACAAATAGATACTATATTCCAGTGCTACTTTGGTTTATATATTAATTAACTGGAACCTGTACAGTGAAGCAAATCATATAATCAGCATTATTGTGCATCTGACTCCACATTCTTGTTTATGTTTGGTTTGCAGAACTTCTCTCTCATGGCCATGGGAGAGCTCCAAAAATGCCTGGCAACACATGAATTGCTGCTTTTGGACTGATGAATTAGAACATATTTTGCAGTTCGCATCCTCAGTTGTTGACTGCTGGATAATTCATGATGTTCTTATGCATCCCCAAAGGAACAGCATGAATTCTCCTGCAGTCAACAGTTAACTGAGGATGCAGACGATGGTCTGCAAAACATGTTCTAAATAAAGTCATCAAGATTTTGTTCTGCAGCCATTGTGTGGCGATTTCACTAGGGAAGCAAATTTGGGTGGTACCACTGACCGCATGCCGAGTATATAGTTGTTGTGCTCACTTAACCACCAAGGCAAACACATACTCCAAAGTCTAAAAGTTAGCAATGGTGGATGAATTACCTGCTAAAAACCAGTTTTGAAGGAAGGAATGTCAGAAATATAGAAGTACCAACTTTCTGATGTGAGGTGAACATCACCCGAATGCGAAGGAACTTGTTAATGACCCCATTATAAACAAGTGGAGTCAATAAAAGTATGCACTTTGACTCAGTCACACAATAATTTTAATTATAGCATCTAATTTGTTTCACATCCCTAGTTTGCTGATAATTTAAGAGCTTCAGAATGTTTAGCATGTTTTTCATATTCAAAACTCACATTGGTTTAGATTTTTCTTCTGATCTTAAAAGTATTTGGTTATGACATAAACTTTTACTAACATTTACCAACCTTATCAAACCCTTGGATTTCCAGTCTGCTTCCAAGAACCTCACCAATCCCTGCCAAGTCAGTAACAGGCTTGTCACCCATTGGTTCTGCCACAAAGTTACGATATTTCTGCGATGTACTTGACATTTTGATCTGTAATAACATATGCTATAGTGTAATAATTGTGAAGTTATTTATATGATGCACACACTAGAAATTAATTTTTAGAAGTTTCAAATCAGTTTACAAAACACTGGAATCAATGTCTGGAATAGAGCTGTAAGGCTTAAACAAAGAGCTGTAAGGCTCTATGCAAACACAGCTCTTTATTTTTCACACATAGTTTTTAATTTCACATCCAATTAATATTCAGACTTTGATATACTGTGCAGTCATTGCTAAGTTGTAAAGCTCATTTGTTTCATGTCAAATGAGTAAAAATTTATAGATTTGTTTTGTGTAATTATATAGTGAATATGAATGTATCATTATCTTAAATTTTGTTTTTCATAGTTTTAAGGCTTTTAGACAAGCTAATTAAGAAGGTATAATAAAATCAGCATAAAATAGTATAGCTTTCACTTTTCAAGTTTACACTTTTCTATGAACATTTATTTACTACTAAAATTACTGTTATGATCTTAGCATTTTATAAGCGAAGAAAAATGGAAAAATCAGAAATATCTTTTTCAACTCTTATCTTTGCATGAATTAATTATGTGCTATTAGCATGGATTCAGCTACTGCAGTGGAATTTTAACCAACACAATTATGTTTTGGCCCCTGAAAATTAAATTTTGTATTTTGTAATTTGGAGTTCATTCCATGTTCTTTATTTGCAGAAAAGAGCACCAAGACATTTAATGCTATTATGCATATGTTTAGATATATTTTGCAAAGAATTGAAATTGGTTCAATTGCAATGCTCACATCTGTAGGTTTTCTTTCAATTTGGACAAAGGGAATATCTGAAATATTGTGGTTAGGACCAGTTCACTAACTGATTAATTAATTTTAATTTTTATAATGTAAAACGCACGAGATGCAATCTGTAATCCAACCTGACATAGAATACAATTCATGATTCATTGCTGCTATGTTTATGTTTATGTCTCATGAGTGTAAATACCACATTTCTTTTACAGGCATTGCTTGGAAAAGCTCATTTAAGCTTCAAAATAGAATACAGAGCAGAGATTGAATTTTTAACTAAAGAACTCTCGCTTAATGATATTAAAAAACATGTTAAAGATGCATACAGGGAAGCTTTCCCTTCAATTTCACTGTGAATGAGTGGTCAAATTTTTTTTTTAACCTAGAGAAAGCCGTGAAAATGACGCATGTGAAGTTACAGTTGTGGATGTGTTGACAAAAGAAAACATTTCTCTTGTTAGGGAAGAAGTTCTAAGTGATGTGTCTGAAGACAAAAGGAATTGCCACAATATTGTGGCTTTGTAAAACTGTACTTTGCATCTTTCATCAACATTTGCAAATATGTAAGGTTAGTGCAAGAAGGGAACCCTGAATTCTTTCAGCTGTTTAAGTGCACATGGAATTTTAGCTATTTTTGAACCTTTGTTACGGTAACAAGAGGGCAGTATTGGAATCCATCATCAAGGAGATGAAGTTGGTCCTGGTGGTCTAGAGGAAATCATATTTGCCTCTTAGACCCATAATTATGGTTCAAACCTGGCCAGGGTCAATAGATTTTTTTGGGGGTATAAAACTTCAAAGTATGACTTCCTCTGGAAGGGATGTAAAGCTCTGGGTCCCATGTCGTAGATTTACGGCACTTAAAAGAACTTCAAGCCTGAAAGAAGAGGCCTCTGATTAAAATTTATTGGCTGTTTTACGCTCTGAATTGAGTGGGATGCTGACAATCTGAGATGTTAAACAGCATCTGTAAATACACCAAATAAATAAAAATAAATCAAGGGGACAAAATTATGGTCCTCTACTTTGACCCCTCTTTCATAAAAAGAATCATTAAAGTGTCAGAAGTGCAAAGCATTTCCTAAAAAAGTCAGTCATGAAGTCTGTGAAGTTCATGGTGACAACTTTTTGGGATTGCGGAGGAATTTTGATGATAGACTCCCAAGAAAGGAACACAACAATAGCTTTGAAGTACTATGCTGAACTTCTGCATCAATTACACAGTGCCATCAGGTAACGGGGCATGGAATTCTGAGTTGAGCTCATATTCTGCATGACAACGCACCAGCACACATAGATGCTGTAAACATATGTGGTTTCCAGAAGCTGGGTCATTCACCATATAGCTCAGACCTGCCAGCCCACATGGATACTGTGAACACATGTGGCGTCCAGAAACTGGATCATCCACCATATAGCTCTGACCTTGCCCCCTGCAACAATTATCCATTTTTGAAGCTGAAATCTGAACTTTGAGGTTAGAGATTTGCGAATGATCGTGAATTGGATGCTGTTGAAATGTCAATAAAGAGATGTGAGAAATATCATAAAGTACAGGGAAATTACACTAAAAATGATACCTGCATTTTTAATTATCATATACCTAACATTGTCACAGTGGTAACTTATTGATCACACTTATTGAGTAGAAGCAAGAGTAAAGACAAAAGAAAATGGATAAAATCAAAGTATTGAAATAGCCACTTATATAACAATATAATATAAGGGAGATAGTTTCTGGAAAGCCTGATAATAGAATAAGAGCTTGAAAACTTAGAACAGAACTTGAATAAAACTAAGACCATACACTCTAACTCAAAGAATTCATTATATTTCATGAATGATTTATTAAGGACAAAGGCGTCCTTTTGCCAAATTCAAAGCTCCATTGATAAGCCATTTCAAGCAAGAGTACAATAAAGTACAGTAATAAACATAAACTTATGAGGCTTAGGCCCAGAGGCCTGTTCTTGATCCTGACGGAACATACAAACTATTTGAATTTAGTTACACTTTTGCAGACCACTACTGATTTCAAGCCTTTTCCCTTAATCAGTTAATGCATCGCCTTCCTAACCCTCTGTTGCTAATGTAGAGATCAAGTTAAATGTATCACATTTCATTCATCCACTTTTCTTATTGTAGCAAGTATTATCGGTTTTTAACACAGTTCAGGATACTAGTTCATTTTATGCGAAAGTTCAGTTTCTAACGTCAAGTTTTTAAAAGTTCCGTAGACCTAACCTACTCAGTTTTCGTTGTCTATATTCTTAAATTGTGGATCCTTAAACCAGCTATTATTAAGATATGGGTAGATTACAATTATTAGCTCTAGAGACGCACATGCAATTTCTACGGTATAAGAAAGATTTGTATAATGTCCATTTTCCTGTACCTTTGATGGATGATTCTGTCCTTTAAAAGCTATTCACAATTATTACACTATCCTAAGGTGATAATTTAAAACTTACTAAAGTTCTCTATCTGCAATAAACTGGACACAATTCGCTTACAGGGATTATTATTTTTATTTTTTATCCTGGCCAACACATTGCGCAGTGGTCTCGATGAGTCTATCTCAATTCAGATAGACAGGGGGTGTATGGGTTTGGATTAGTTACTGTCATGTTACTGTTCATAGGATCTTTTTCTTACTGATTTATAGTATATACTATTCCAAATATTATATGTTCAATATTTTTAAATTCAAGATGGTTTAATAAAAAAATATAAAATAAAGATGTTCTCCAGCGAGAACCCACAACCATGTATCTGTGTCGTTGTTAAGTTGGTAGTTTGTACCTTGAAGCAAGTGGCTAACATCCTCTGGTGGCTAACCCACCCAAAGTGATACAATACAATAGATACTCGCCAAGGCGCTCAGTTTGCTCTAATTGCTCCAATGCTTTGCATATTTCCATTTTAAAACAATGTAATGGTAAGTTGGTACCTATTCTGTGCTGTACCGAGCAATTTCCTGAATTCGAAGTTATTCTCAGTGGGCTATTTTACTTCCCTTCCTTGTTGTATTCGGATTATTATTGGAAATGTCAATACTACATTCAAACGAAATGTCAGATTTTTTTCAGTCGCTTCAATAAGATTATCTGGGTTATGAGCATTTTTGCATATTTTTTCCCCTTGGAAAAGAGATGCTATGGAGCCGAAGAAAATACTTATATAACATTTTATCTTGCTTTCTATAGGGTTGGTTAGATGTGCAAATGATAAAACACTGTACCCAGGATGGTGTGGAATAATCGTTATGTCGCTATGGTTTTGTGCAGTCAACCAAAGGGGGATATTTATCTTAACATTCCTGAACAAAATGATATGTTTTTATTATGGACGCTCTTTAACATCTCAGGTCATCAGCGTCCTATTCAATTCAGGGCGCGAAACAGCCGGTAAATTTTGCTGAAAGGCCTCTTCTTTCAGGCTTGAGGTAAATCTACGACACGGGACCCACGGCTTTATACTTTCCTGCCGAAGGAAGCCATATTTAGGATTTTATGCCCGGAAAAATCCATCGACCCTGGCCGGGATTGAACCCGCGATCCTAGGTTTACAAGGTAAGTATAGTTATCTCTAGGCTACCAGGACCGACATTTCTGAAAACAACCAGTAACGTAATTTATTGAAAGCTAACTAGAAGACATTTAATTTGATTATGCCTAGTTAAATGTATATAGGAAGTGTTTTAAAAAACTTTTCAGCGGATTGTGTTGAAAACAACACGTTTTTCCAGAAAATAATTTATGGTGAATGTTTCTTCATTTGAGGGGGAACAACAATGATATTAGTTACATTTTATTAAGTACATATTTTCAAGGCCATTTTAAGGTCAACTCACTTTTTTACACGGTAACCTTAATTGTTTAAAAATAGATTTTGGTTTTATACATAAATGCACACAACTTTTGTGTAAAACTTTTATTACTAAACCACTCATTATTTTATACAATATTTAAAAACTTTGAAAAAATTATTAATGTTAATACATTGAAAGACTAACCTATATTTCATTTCTTTAAATTGAACAAAACACAAACGCAATTTAAATACATTAGGTTTCTTTTATTTACCTTTTTCATAATTGTAAACATAAAAAGTGTTTTAAAACTAATCGCTGTTCATCATTGACAACGCTATAATTATTTCAGCAAGTGCTCGAAATGTTCCCCATATCGTTCCTTACAAATTTACAGTCTATTTTCAAAAGCTCGTCTAACATTCTGAAACACGTATATAGGATTATTCCTGTAAGCTATGGTTATCCTCTGTCGGATTTCTATACCTGTGGCAAGCTGTGTTTTAAAAACATGCGATTTTAGCTGCACCCATTGAAAGAAGTCTAAGATGTTTAAATCAGGGTATATTACAGGTCATTCGATATACCCTCTTCTACCAATCCATATGTTCGGAAATGTAATATTAAGGCATTGTCGAACGTTCTGTGTATAATATGTTGGTGCTCCATCATGCTGGAATGTAAGCAAGCGTTCGTTTAAAACGGCCATATAATTCTCAACTTCCTGATTTTCACTTCATTAATGAGAGAATTAATACCATCTTCTAACATTTCTAGGTACAGAGCACCAGGGAACTTTTCCTCAAAAAATAATGAACCAATGATTTTATCACCTAGAATACCTGGTCACACATTTATTTTCCTCTGCCAATGTGTATGGCCTTCTCACAAAATACATGGTTTATCATCACTCCAGCACCCACAATATAGTCGATTTACAGAGCCGTTAAGGTAAAATATACACTCATTAGAAAAACAAACATTTCGTAGTAATTCGACTGATTCTCTTAATCTTTCGGACATTGCTTCACAAATTCCATTCTTAGATCAAAACAATTTTCAGTCATTTTTTGTGTATTTTAAGTTTATAAGGGTGAAATCTGTACGTTCAAAATTTCACGTATTGAACTCATCGAAATTCCGATGTAAGACGATGTTTTACGAAGTGAAGTTGTTGGATTATCAGAAACATTTCCTAGAACCTCAACGGTAGTGACTTCATCGAGTATATGCGGTGCCTTTCTTTTTATATTAGCAACAGAACTTTGTCTAAATTTCTCAACTAAGACACGTACCTAACTAAGTATGATTTCAACCAGGAACTCTTTCGTTGAATATTCCAGCTGTCTGTCTTGCGCACTGATTCATAGATCCATAAACGAAAACAATTTTATTTTAAAGTGTACAACATGATGAGTATCTGAATATCCCCTCATTGGAGTATTCCAATAGACACAAAATTGTGACTGAATCCTACACGATTAGTAAGCTATTAACTGTTTGTTGGTTTAATAAAAAAAAAGTTTCAAAAAAATTTGTTTGCTTTTATACGTGAGACCAAAATCTGTTTAAAATAGCTGGGATTATAGTATAAAATTTGAGTTGACCTTAAAATGACCCTGAAATGTACACTAAATGAAATGTAGTCCCCCCTCAAATGAAGAAACATTCACCATAAATTGTTTTCTTTAAAACGTGTTGCTTTCCAAATAAACTGCTGGAAAGCTTTTAAAAAGCATTCTGTATAATTCATAAGCATGATCTCCACTTTAAAAGGCTAATATTAGCTGAGACTTATGTAAGATCCTCTTCTTCAGTTTGTGGGGTCAGATTTTAAGATATGACTTGATAATATTATAGTTGTATTTGAAGTCGTATTTGAATTTATTTTAATGTAATTAATACAGATTACAAATTAAACTATATCTAAAATTTTAAGAAAATACATGTTTGTGTGTGTAAGAAATATAACAAAAAAAAAAAGAAAGAAAGAAAGAAAAGAAAAGAAAATTTGCATAAAATAAATACAGCTTATTTGTGCATTAAAAAAAAGCTTTCCACATATAGTCCTCCAAAATTAGTGAATCTAGAGACTTCGGCACTTTGGGTAGTATATATACATACTTTCTTTACGTTGCTTTCTCAGTATGTAACGTATTGTTAACATGTTCAGTATATTGTTTAAGTAATTAAATTCCCTGGAAAAAAAAAATGGAAGCACTTCACGGGGAAAGAACAAATGTGATCATTAATGGTCTTTTGCTCATCCTTAGACAATATTCGATTTTTGTCCCTCTGCATTTCATATCTTTTGCACTTTTTCCATGAATGAGCAATCATCTTGTTCTTCAATATTCCTGTTGCTTACCCCAAATAGAGTAAGAATACGATCTTACATACCCGTAATCTCCATTTGTAGGCTTAATATTGAATGACCCTGAGGTTTGGATGAGTCGTTTTCATATTTTCATTGGGTGCCCTCGATCAACCTTAAAAAAACAAAACTGCTCATTCTTGCTTTGGAGTTGGCTGAAATGCTGCAACAATGACATTTTTGCGTCTCACTCAGTTTTGTGAAACATTCACATTTACACCTGCAATATATATATAACAATACAATTTTAAATGTATATGCTTTAAATTGTATTGTTTTATTAATAAACTGTTATACATTTATTTTTAAAGTTATACTATACATTTTTGTATCAATTGATGTAGCAACAAAAGTGAAAATATAATATTGTGGCTGTCACCGCTTATCTGAAACTATCTGCAGTTTTCCTTCCTGACATTATGTTTCCCATATAATTTACATGTTTAACGCTCGTTACTTTACTTGTTTTTTTTTTTTTTAATAACTTCACTTTCATAATTGTGCTTATGACATTCCTTTTTTCCTTTTGTTCTCATTACAAACAACTGCATTCTCTTCAGGATACTCCATATTCCTTATAACATATCTAGTAGCTATGACTGTGACTAGGTTAGCCCTGGTACACTAGTAGTAACGTACTTGCCTTGTAAACCCAAGATCTCGTGCTCAACCGGGGAAGGTCGATGGAATTTTTCGGGCTCAAAATTCTAAGTATGGCTTCCTTCTGATGGGAAGAAAAGCTGTGGGTCCCTTGTCGCAGATTACGGCACGTAGAATAGCCTCAAGCCGGAAAGAGAAAGCCTCCGAGCAAAATGTATCGCTCATTTCACGCCCTGAATTGAATACCATGCTCATCTGAGATGTTAAAGGGCGTATCTATATAAACCAAATAAATAAAACGGAACTGTGACTAAACTTCTTACTTGGCCATCAGGTGCCAGAAAGGAACATTCACATTACATATATGACTAATTAATTAAATTATAGGGATACAATACTCTTTACAATAATAAACGACACTATACCTAATGATTAACTGTATTCTAACAATAATAACTAAGCCCGAGGCCTCGGTTCATTAGTAGTTTCCTATTGGAATATCCAGAGTACTTTGACTTAGCCCTGTGCAATTTTAATTGTACTCTTAATTTATTTCACATATTTAATTGGAAATATATGTGTAACTATCCTATTTCTCAAATTAGATTATTTCATAAAGATACCCACATAAAGTAGTTATTGCATAACCCCCGGTAGTCGGTCCTGGTGGTGTAGTGGTTACCATCCTCCTAAACCCAAGACCGCGGGTTCGAACCCGGCCAGGGCGTAAAAATCCTAAGTATGGCTTCCTTCGGAAGGGAAGTAAAGCCGTGGGTCCTGTGTCGTACATTTACGGCACGATAAAGAACCTCAAGCCTGAAAGAGAGGCTTCTGAGCAAAATTATTCGGCCGTTTCACCCCCTGAGTTGAATGGGACGCTGATGACCTAAGATGTTAAAGATAGTCCATAAATAAATCAACAAAAAATAAATAAATAATCTCCGGTATTCACTTTGTAAATGCCTAGAGATGAGTCACTTCTAAAATGAGTAATTGGGAAATCCATTTTCTAAAATAATAGTCAATGATCCCCCTTTCTGATATGGCTGATTCAATTATTAAGCGCTAGTTTATAATAGAAATAGCAGTAGACCTAAAATAAGTTTTTTAGGAATCCCAGATAATACAGTTCTTCTGCCTGGAGATTCTTTTGTGTTTTTATTTCTTTTTAATCCATAAATTAAATTTCAACTATTTGTTCTTGTTTTTCTGTGTATGTATTAAACCAATTGAAAGCCACCGACATTCGATGCATTTATATAATTTATTTAGGCCACCGTCCACCATGTCTATTGCTTTTGACAAGTTCAAAAATATTACCATCCCTAACTTCACTTATGTCTAGTATATCCTAAATAATATATAAACGTTTACTGCTGAAATAGTTTATTAGTAAATTGGAAACCTTGTTATAATTTATTGATTATATTATGTTTTATTATGTAATATCATTAATATAAACGTATTAACATTCTTTAGAATTTTTGAAAAGTCGATAGTATGACTGGGTTTATCATTATTAAACTTATGTCTCTCCTTTTATAACGATTTGTTTTATTTAAATTTCATGAGCATATTTGTTCCTATATGTTAGTTCATTTAAAGCATAACAAAGCGTTGTAATTATAAAGTTATTAAAGCGGACGTTCTATAGTTCTGTAATTACATGCAACATTGTTAGAAATTGCCAAAAAATTATTTTTCTTTTATAGGTTGGAAATTTCATTATTTATATCCTGTGAATCGCTTATATCCAGCACATTTTTATTATTCCTATAAAGTATGAGTTAAGCATGTTAAATATCTGCTCAGGATCTATTTTAGCAAAGTCGTGATTTTTAATTGTCCCTCATAGTTTTCTGTTTATTTGTAGATTGTTCACTCTTTCTGGCGATGTTTAATTGTTGTTTGAAAATTTTGTTTTTAAATCTTTTGCAGTACGTTCTGAAAAAACTAAGGACGCTTTTCTTTTAAAAATATATAACTGAAGAATTTTAATTTTTTATTGAAAGTTTTATAGCTTAAGTTAACCGGTTTGAAGAGTTTTATTCCTTTCATTTTAACAATAGTCACCCATTTTTCTCCAATGCCAGCATTTAAAAGCTTTTGATATTTTACTGCATATTTCATCTACTGTATTTTCCAGGCAAATACACTTTGTGAGCATGTAAATAAAGTATTATGAATATATTTGTTTGTGGTTCTGTAGCCTAGCTTTTTCATACTGGGTGATCAAATTTATTCGGATATTACCGTGATCCAGTTTGAATGAATGATGTAATTGGTAGTCAACGCAATTGCCTTGGAGGATTGGGGAAAGGATACCGACTTGCAGAGTACGATACCGTGCAACCTAGACAGTGGTTAACAAACTAACACGACCACATTATATAAATAAACGGACTTACGCTATATGAGATGCATGCCGCGCGTACTATTCAGTTAAATTGTTAAGTTACGATAATTCAAGTAGTTCTCTCATTTTTGGGGTTTATGTTGATTACTTTCTGCTCTCTTACCCACTATTTCTGCGGGTTCCCAAACAAAACATTGTAAGAAACGTTAAAAGGATAGTTCCATTTGTTGTATTCATTGCTTGAAACGTATTTCTAAGCTTTTTATTTATGAATTGCTTATTTATTCCATTTTCCTTTTGAAAAGTAGGTACGTTCCCTTTACGCGCGATTGGTGAAAGAAAACTACGCAGAATAAGAGAGAGGCTGGGCGCTATAAACTAACGAATATTAACCTGGACAAAATACTAGAAATTATAATATAATTACGTCATGCCAGAAGATTGTCTTTCGGCAGTAAAGAAACTCGTCATACTGTACCCCAACAAAGTAACATAACTACATGAGTTAAGAGATCTTGATTTGGTAGCCCGCATCAATTTTGCAACCTTATCGCTGATTTAAAGTACGACGTGGCAATATTTTTTCTCTTCCTTTCTCTCACCGTGGTATAATCTTGCCCTCCATAGCGAATTTGCAGGAGTAGATCAACCGATGTCTGGCTATACTAATAGAAAGTCACTCCACATTAGTGATGTAATTCATTTCAAACGATTCGCGACAAAATGAGAATAAATTTAATTATCCATTTTATTGTACCTAAGTCTTCCAAGTTTGTTTTACATTGTCATTTTATAGCAACAGATTTAGCAAGATGATCAGGAATATTAGAACGATATACAAACGGAATTCATTAGATCCCCGCAATACGTACTTAGTCTTTTGCAGTTTTAAAAGTGTCGTGACCAACGTTTAATTATCTTTGCTATGGTTTAAATTATATATATGTTTTCCCATCATAGTTTCACTTCTATTTAATTTTTGTAAATGATTTACTTTATTACCCAGTCTTTTTATTAGAACGTTTGCATTTTTGTAGATACAAGTTATAATCTTTCTTTTTTTATTTTCATAATTTAGAGTTTGAAATGAGGATATAGGTTTAGCATTAAAGAAATGTTTTAATCATTATTAACTATTACTTTTTGTAGAATAGCAGATTTCGCTTGTAATATAATTACATTAGTTTCGTTATTACAGGTTTAATTACGGGTGGTTAGTTCCTATGTTTGGAGTGTATATAACTTACTGAATTAGAAAACGCTACATAAATTATTTGTACAGTTGTAAGACAAGTACTAAATAGTACTAAATTAATGAAAAAATGCAAGTTCTCAGTTCGTGTGCAAAGTTTATTTCCTTTTAGTAGTAGATAGTAAATAGCTGTAAGTTTATATATTTATTTAACAAATGCTACATTCAATTTAGTACTTATGCCATCAGTCGGATTCTCCAGTATTTTTTAACAATACAATTAAAACCACTTAATGCAGAGCACACGTTCAAATGATCAGCCGTCATAGGTTAACGAGATTCACAAAGAATACAACATGAAGAATCGGCAATGAGAGGTGGCACCTCGGACAGTCATGTTTCGTCAACAATCGAAAGCGAGCAATGGCAGCTTTTCTTGGCCCGGCAGGTACACAAGCAGTGTTCTCATTAAGAATCGCCCAATTTTTGTCTTTAGTTGGCACAGCAGGTTTCGATTTAAAATTATGTTTAAAATTCCTATTTGTTAAACGCTTTAGGGAATTAAATGGTATTGTCCTCGTGGGTCTCTGAGTCAGCAAGGCTCCTTCCTTGGCAAGTAGGTCCGCGTGTTCGTTTCCCACGATGCCACAGTGTGCAGGTACCCGTTGGAAATAAAATTTATGAGCAAAATCCTTTAGCAACAGTCTGCTTCCAGAATTCGTGGCAAATCGCAATGGTAGTTTTGTGATAAGACCTGGAGTGCGGACTTTGAATCCAAGAGAACCACTGCTCTGTTAAAACCAGATATTTTCAATGATAATTGTTAGACCGCCACTGCAATAGCCTCTATCTCACCATCAAAAGCTGTGGTGCATGTGGCCATAGGTAAGCAATAATTAAAAAGTTTACAAAACACTCCAGCTCCAGTTCCATGGTCTATATCTAACATGGAGCTATTCGTGAAAACACTCAACCATTCACTTTCCGGAAATCAACTTCCAATAGTTTCGAGAGTTATTGCTTTTAATTGTTCCGGGATCTTATCCTTTAGTACCCTCATAGTAAGACCGAGGTTTACATCAAGGTGTATATAGTCCAATGAGCACATAGGCAAGGGCAAGGTAAAAGTCTCATGATGGAGCCCTAAAGGTCTAACGAACTTCAGAGTCAATTGTATAAAACCATCTTACTTTTAAATCCCTGACCTTATTTTTATTATAATTCCTCCAAAATGGGCTATTTGGTAGACTAGTAAGTTTATGGTATAACATAACTGATCTTCTCTGTATAGATTTATGAACAGGTTCCGTGTTTGTCAAAATCTGCACAGCAAGTATAGGAGTAGTTTTCACCGTACCTGTTATGCTACGGCTTGATTTTGAAACACCTCGAGGCAAGAGCTGTAAGTACTCATAGTTGGCAGTAGCTAGTATTTAAGTAGTTATTTAGACCTTCAGAGCCAATTGTATAAAACCATCTTGCGTTTTTAAATTTCTAACCCTATTTTTATTATAATTCCTCCAAAATGGGTTATTTGGTAGATTAGTAAGCTTATGGTGTAAAATAACTGACCTTCTCTGTATAGATTTATGAACAGGTTCCGTGTTTGTCAAAATCTGCATAGCAAGTATAGGAGTAGTTTTCACCGTACCTTTTATGACACGGCTTGATTTTGAAACAACTCGAGGCAATAGCTGTAAGCAGTTGGCAGTAGTTAGCATTTAAGTAGTTATTCATTCTTAAGGTAGATAACACTACAAGATGGATGTTTTGGTGCCCACATTTATGCACTGTTCATAGTTATAAGCATTACTGCGAGCATTATGAGCGTGTAGGTTCTTTAATGATATTATTTTCTTATTGGACACTCCAGGGCCCCGTTTCACGAAACAACTAGTCTACTGGTTACTAGCCGTAATTACACCAGTTCTAATAAAACCAGTTTCACTAACATTTATTCTACAATGCTACAGTCGTAACCATTTGTCATTAGTCACTTGTCAAAATTACTAGTGTAGCGACTGTATCCAAGCGTCGAGAAGCCTGTTCCGAGGATATTTAACACTCCTTGGACTGTTTATTGATGCGATTTTGTTTGTGTGGCATGTATTTTAAATTGTATACTCAAGCCAAGAAATAGCATTATGTCTACCACATCGAAAAGAATCTGCAATATTCAAAACAAATAGTGTTGCATTTAATTAGTGAGTATAAAGAAGTACTAATTGGACAATTCTCCGACAAGAAGAAAAACAAAGCCGAAATGTGGAAAATAACGAAATTTCTGAAAGCGTTGGAGTTAATTACATCGGAGAAAGATTACGCATATGTGAGGGACACATTTTGGATAATCAAGAATGCTACAAATGGTAAGTGATTTTATTTTATATTCATATTCGCCATTCATGGTATTATCTAAATAAGATGTAAGTAGGTCAGTTTCTGTGGTATTTTTTTTTTCGGGAGGAAATAGATAATTCAAAAAATACGGGAATGGGTGGCGGATTTGAGACTGCATATTGCACAAATAACCCTTAAAGAACATTATTATGAAAATACGTTGAGATTAATTGATAGAATCAATACCTAACCTAAAATAAGTGCACTAGTATGTAAACTCACCATTCGAGATTCACTAAACAATAATACGCAATATTACAAGACCAAATGTTCATGACATAAAACACTAATAAAACAAAGTCGCACGCTGATAATATCAGCCTGCCACATTAGTAACTAGTAGTTTACGGTCACAAGTTCTAGAAACACACACTTGTAAAATAAACAGGTAATACTAGATTGGAAGCTAGTTTTACTAGATCCCGAGTGAAACAGAGCATTGTGCTTCACTTAACCGTACAGAAAGTACCTCTTCTATTGCCGATCTCTTTCGGCACGAGAATAAGGTCACGAGATTTCACGGATGGCCGGAGAAAACCGAATGTTAGTGTTAGTCGCCTAAGGGATTCGCACGATTGGGGCCGCAACCAAATTGAAAAAGGCATCCGCTTGTAACAGTGTAAATGTTGCATGCACAATTTTTTTTTTTTTTTTTTTTTTTTGTTAAACGTAACGTAGCATATGCGATGTCCTTCGTAATTTTCTCGCTGCAATATGTTGTTTTTTTTTATTACAAACTGAGTTTATCAGTTAAGTTTCAACTTCATTTTATCACTTCGTTGTTTTATTGGAATTCGCAGTTAATTCATATAAACGCACACTAACATTAATCTAAATCCTAGAAACTAGTGGACCCAGCGGTTTGCTGCGGCGAGCTACGGCCTGACGGAATGCCTACGCTCGCATCCTATTCGTAAATATAAATTGATAGGAAATCGTGTGCTACTACGTAGGCGGGCAAATCATTGTGATGATGGCATATGCCTTTGACTCCAGCAGAAAAAAAAAAATGTAAATATAATGTTAGCCAATAAATCATTATAAGGGTGGCAAATCTCTTTTTAACCTCAGGAAAAAAAGAAGAAAAAGAAAAAATCCTTCGGCCATGAGTATTTAAACCAGCTACCTTTGCATTACAGCACGGCGCTCTTATCATCTGAGCGATCATGGCATTATACTGGAGTGCCTAATTATTTACTCATATACTTGTATGTGGAAATCATTGGTTTACGAGATCGACACGAGAAGAGTTTCTTTCTGTACGGTCAAGTCTGTGCTTCATGTTTGTCATCCCCTATAATAGTTATGTCCATAGTAGTGCCGTGACAATCAGCGGCGGATTTATGCCCGTTCTGCGCCCTAAAAAGGCACATTCAAGGCATTTCTTTAAAGTCCTCTGCACTCAAGCGTAAAATCAGATGTTATGTCCCTACTGCTTTATTATTTTTCGTATACAGCCCTTCCGGGTCTGTCGGTCCTGGTGGTGTAGTGATTACCATACTTGCCTCCTAAACCCAAGATCGCGGGTTCGAATCCGGCCAGGACCGATGGATTTTTTCCGGGCGTAAAAATTCTAAGTATGGCTTCCTTCGTGGGTCCCGTGTCGTACATTTACGGCACGAAAAAGAATCTCTAAGCCTGAAGGAAAGGCCTCTGAGCAAAATTT
Organism: Metallyticus violacea; assembly: GCA_030762175.1. Taxonomy (NCBI): domain Eukaryota; kingdom Metazoa; phylum Arthropoda; class Insecta; order Mantodea; family Metallyticidae; genus Metallyticus; species Metallyticus violacea. Next base: position 359,833,871 of record CM060846.1, on the reverse strand, counting down.
GTCGGCCGTTTCACGCCCTTAGTTGAATGGGACGCTGATGACCTGAGCTGTTAAAGAGCGTCCATAAATAAATCAATCAATCAAAAAAAAAAAAAAAAAAAAAACCTTCCGGGTCTGCCGATATTTCTTTTACTTAAGATAGTGCTATATTTATAAAATGTTGTCTCTTATTGCATTGTTTTGTAAGATGATGCATCGGATTTCAACAGCTTGAATTCTGTTCTTTTTTGTTTTTTCTCTGTCCAAAGTTTGCTCTTTTTACATTTATTTGCTTTATTTACGGACGCTGAGTAACATCTCAGGCCATCGGCATCCCATTCAATTCAGGGCTTAAAATGGCCGATAAATTTTGCTCAGAGACCTCTACTTTTAGACCTGAGGTTCTTTAAGGTGCCGTAAAATTTACGACACCGGACCGACGGCTTTACTTTCCTTCCGAAGTAAGCCATGCTTAGGACTTTTACGTTCGAAAAAATTCACGGAACCCGCGGTCTTGGGTCTACGATGACAGTTTTCTGTCATATAAAACACCAGCTAAAACTAAATATTTATAACTTTTACCTATTCGTTTCAGGTTAACCATGGCTCTTCAAATCATGCAAAATAATTAATTGAAGTGCGTATTTGTTATAAATGTGAATATGATGTATATTTGGAAATTAATCTGTCACACTAGCCATATGACGGACATGATATGGAAATGATTTGCTAAATTTTCAATTTTAATCGATAGATTAATTATTTTGGGTTAGTTTACATCTTACTATACCGGATCCTTTGGTACTAAACTTTCAAAATTACAACTAATGATAATGTTTTAATTTATCTAACCCCTTTTATATGTTTTATTTTTTATTTTAAACAATTATTTGATAATCTGCGAAAATAAGGGTTAATATATATGATTTTGCATAATATTTGCATGAAAATTAAAGCTTTTTGCTTATATATGCCATTTACCAATGCGGCCAAGACCGATGGATTTTTTCGGGCGTAAAAATCGTAAGTATGGCTTCCTTCGGAAGGGAAGTAAAGCGGTGGATCCCATGTCGTACATTTACGGCACGAAAAAGAACCTCAAGTCTGAAAGAGAGGCCTCTGAGCAAAATCTGTCGGCCGTTTCACACCCTGAGTTGAATGGGACGCTGATGACCTGAGATGTTAAAGAGCGTCCATAAATAAATCAATCAAATTTTTTTTTACCAATGCCATTTTCCAAGTATAATTGTCTGAGCAGATTGCATTCTAAATTAAACTACATATGGGGATTGTGAATGAACTTATAAATGTACATATATATTACATGCATACAGATATGTTTGAGAGCTTAAAATATGAAACAGACCTATTCGTATTCAAACCGAGGAAGAAAAAGAAGAAATTGGAATTATTATTTTCTGTTTATTTTTAATTAGTGCTTGGAATATATTCTTAGAGGAAATATACTGCAATGAGTTATTACTTTCTCATAATTGCAAATAAAAATAAAACCTTCAGATATTTTTCAAAGAATAATAACCTTTGATGTAACTAGATGTAGTATTAAATACTAACATAAATTTTGTCTATATCCTGAAAAAGTAATGCCTTTGTAGGCTACATTCCTATTCAAGAACGCCCCCAGTTAACGTTAAGGACAATTGTTTCCTTGGTAATGGTGTAACAAAAGACGGTAATTTATCTGACGCGAGAAAAAGATATATAGTTGGCTACAATGTTCGCTGACATTCCCAACATAGGGCGGCGATTATGTTAGTCTTCTTTTCCATGAAGTGAGATGCACAACGACTTTGTCTTTGTTTCCGTAACTTGTACGTTCGAGTTTGAACTATGTGGAAGTGTGTGTACGTTAATAGTGGGACATTTTGTTGGTGAAACAGAGCTAAGCACTGGGCCTGAATGTTTCGTGATATTGACAAGTGTCGTTTTACGTATGTCCGATGTTACTATTATAGTAAAAAGCAAAAGTTTAATGCAGTGTCGGAGTGTAATGATTCGGTATAAGATATCCCCTGCGATGTGCATAATGACTGTAATTAAATGCACAATGTTGTCAGCTACCTAGTGTATTACATATCGTTAGAATGGGCAATGACTGCAAGGAAGGTATTATTTGCTGTTGCATAGTTGCGTATTTTGGAACTGCAGACACGTACTTTATATTCAGGTATTGTGAATACAAATATATTCTATCTAATGGTTATTTTATATTATTAGGATTGTATATTTCAAGGACAACTGGAGAAAGTTGAAAACTATATTATTTTTACAGTGAATATTAATTAGTTATAAAGTATTTTCGTAAAACAGAGTAACAACATTTTAATGGTAACTAGAAGAGAGTATAAGTTAACACAACCTCTCGACCAATTGGCAATCTTTAATATTTGTCTTCTATCGTGGGACAAGAAAATAAACTTTGCCTTTCTCTCTTTCCCGTTTCTAGAAAGGGATTTGAAAGCCGAGAATTAATTTATTTCATATTTAAAATTATATTAAATGATTACCCCTTGCTCTCTTTCACTTCTTTGAGTTTATATTTTTCTCTTAACGCGCCGAACGGAAGATATACTTGCAAATAATCGCTACTCCTCCTGACACGTACTTTAATGGGGCCACTACTATTAACTAACAAGACTAACATTATTAAACAATATGCACGTTCATATCCGCATTGCCTTAAAACTAGCGCTGAATATTACTCTCTTCCTAACATTAACCTAATCGTTATTGCAAAGAAGTTCAGAATTTCGCAGAATTCATCCTCTAATACCAGCAATAAATACCTTTAAAACTGTAACAAAACACAATCTACTGCTTTTAAACCAAGTTCTTTTATGAGTTACACTTTTTCTTGAAACATTTCCTACTACTGTAAAAATTTTAGAGAAACGAAACTGAATGATGTTTTATTTTTAAACGTTTCTGAAAAGCTGGACCGGAATTAAGAACTAGCCTATGCCAATGAGAAAGTAAACCCCACATTAAAAAAAATCCGATACTTAACCCTGGCCTAGAGGTTACAGTATTAAGAAGTTCGATGCGAAGAACACATACAAAATCTCTTAACAGATAATATCACAAGAGCAGCTTGTGGCGGATCCACCGTTCTTCCATTATATTAGGGTTCTAAACAGCAAGCCAGCATAATGTTTCGTTATTCGTGAAATTTTCATATATGCAAATCAGAGAAATTAAAGTGTTAAATACACCTAAAATAACAGGAGAGTTAGTAAATTAGGAGATGATATGACTGGGTTAAAAGCTAGTACGGCATCTGCCTTCCCAAGAAAGAGGAAATCACTGCGTAGTGTGTTTACGTCACGATTGTACCAACAGAAGATATACATTAGAAACGGAAATGTAAGGGTAAACGGTGACCTTATTACTAGATAAAAGTAGCAAATAAAATGCAGCTGGAAATAATGGATAAATTGTATACAACAAACTACCCGCTCTTAGACGTTGTGTTATTTAACGTACTTAAATTGAAAACGGCCATGTGGGGCAGAAATTATTAGCTTCTTCTCCTAAGTGTATTATGAAGGTCATATTAATTAATCCTATGTAAATTAGAGATAATCACGATTGCAGTGATATATTTATTTCCTGTTCATGTGTTGAATTATTGTTTGTGATGTTATTTTATAACCAGAGTAGAAATACTCACTAGTTTCTGTTCTTACCTGAAAATGGGGACAGAAACCTGTTGTCTATTGTAAACAACATTTAAATAGGAGACTCAAGCAAACGGTGGACAGCGAATTTGTAAAACGGGGTCCTAGTAGATGTTTCTTTTGCATACAGTCAGAGAGTTTTGCTTTCATTATATTGGGTAAAGGTAGACGTAATAAACACATTATGCCAAATACGGAAGTGAAGAAACAGACCGATATCCTTTCGAAGCTAACGGTATCAGTTGATATCCAATGTAGTCATGATAGCCAATAAGGAGGATGAGAAGGATAATGCGAGTCCAGTGTCCAATAGAAATTCTATGTGAAAAGATGTTCGAGATTTTTCCAAAGCCATGTTTTGAAAAAAAAAAAAAAAAAAAAAGATATGACCGACTGTAATTTTTACTTAAGCTCATAATTTTGAGTCGGTCCTGGTGATGTAGTGGTTACCATACTTGCCTTCTACACTCAAGAACGCGGTTTCGAACCCGGCCAGGACCGATGGATTTTTTCCAGCGTAAAAACCCTAAGTATGGCTTCCTTCGGAAGGGAAGTAAAGCCGTGGATCCTGTGTCGTACATTTACGGCGCGAAAAAGAACCTCAAGCCTGAAAGAGACGCCTCTGAGCAAAATTTGTTGGCCGTTTCACGCCCTGAGTTGAATGGGACGCTGATGACCTGAGATGTTAAAGAGCGGCCATAAATAAATCAATCAAAAAAACAGTGCGAGAATATCAGTATTGTCTCTCATCAGGAACAGTAGTGGACTATAAGCATTGAGTAGAAAGATTTGTCGCGTGATGAATATCGGTGGTGAAATAATTATCAGTTTTATAGTTAGTGCAAAAGTGGCGCATCGAGCACGAGAAATTCTCCAAGTGTAGCAGATTGTGAACAATATAATCGTGTTTCATCTCACACTACGATAAATCTGGTTATTAAGCTACTTGACTCCTTCCCCTATGGCTTCCAGACCATAAAATTTCCAGCAAAAAGATGAGCTAGTAGAGGCAACATAAAGAAGCGGGAAATCGTCGGTAGGCGAGGAAGAAACAAAGAACAGCATCTTCATTGAGTTACACCTATCTCAACCAGTCAAACAATCATTATCCCTGAGAATCGAATCATCAATCAGACAATGAATAACCAATCCTTCCTCTATTCTTACTCAAATTTCCCACCATCTTTCCCCATTTCATTCTCCCATTATTGAATTTCCGGAAATATAGTGGCGTCAGAAAACAAACGACTGATTCATGGCATGGTGACAATGCAATTAGTAATAATCTCGCACACACTAACCTAGAGCTAACCTCGGGTATATCCTAGAAACCGGATGACACATTGGTTTACTGCTGTTCGCTACGGCCTTACGGCCTCAGTTAGTAGTATATCGTATAATCATAACAGTTGGATTGGCAACTCAGAAAAACTAATCGCTCAAGCAAATGCACAACGTTGAGAAAAGTCTGAAGACGGGGCACAGATTTGCTGTGAAAAATACAGGTATACAGCGGAACAGTACCATATGTTAAAATTATATAGATGTTGGCAACTCTGAAAAATAAACGACGAACCACCTTGGGGGAGAAAAGAAAGACAAACACGCGAACATAATAATGTGGAAATGTGCTACATACATCTAAGTTTACCACTGGATACTTGCGGCCACGAACAACAACAACAACAACAACAACAACGATGATGATGATGATAATAATAATAATAATAATAATAATAATAATAATAATAATAATAATAATAATAGCACTTATTCTCTTGTATTTAAGGTTCGCAGGTCTTAGTAATGTCTACACTCACTTTATCGTAGTTTTTAGAACTTAATAAATTTTGGTTCAGTGGTGTATCTATAAAGAGGTTTATATTTTATTCTTATTATAGAGAAACGATCTCTAATATACCTAGGTATTATAAGTCTTTCGAGGTAGAATTTATGAAGGAGATATCGTTGAAAGATGCAACAGACAGGAAAGAGAAGGAATGGTTTTCTGGGGGTTTGGGGGCTGAAGGGTTTGAGGAATAACGTTTCACAGGATGTATACCCAATATGTGGTAAGGAGGAAGTTGCTATACATATCATGTTAAAATGTAAGGGTACAGAGGCATGAAGGAAGGTTTTAATTAGATAGAAATGGTTGAGGATTAAGAAAGGATGGTAATAAAGAACATTTTTATGATAAGATTCAATTAATGGGGTTGGGCGAGTTTTTATGGAAAGGGAAGTTGAAATGGAAATGGCGATTGGGGAAGATGGAATGAATTGGATTTGCTAGAAATCTTACACTACACAACATGACATGACTGTATTTTTATTGATTTTTTTATTTGTTTATTTAAGGACGCTCTTTAACATCGCAGGTCATCAGCGTCCCATTCTATTTAGGGCGTGAAATGGCCGACAAATTTTGCTCAGAGGCCTCTTCTTTCAGGCTTGAGGTTCTTTTTCGTGCAGTAAATGTACGACACGGGACCCACGGCTTTACTTCCATTCCGAAGGAAGCCATACTTAGGATTTTTACGCCCGAAAAAATCGGCACGAAAAAGAACCTCAAGCCTGAAAGAAGAGGCCTCTGAGCAAAATTTGTCGGCCGTTTCACGCCCTGAGTTGAATGGGACGCTGATGATCTGAGATGTTAAAGAGCGTCCATAAATAAATCAAAAAAAAAAAAAAAAAAAAAAAAACTCCACCAATCCCCGCTATTTCAAGCTGATTGCTTTTCTCCGCTTAAACAGCTGTAATTATTAATTTATTATTTTCTTATTGAATGAACAAAAAGAAAGAAAGCAATTGCTGCGTTGAAGATTAACGTATATAAATAATTTTAAATGACTCTTGTTACTAAATTTTTGCCAATATACCAAACACTAGTTTTAAGTTTGAAAGTCATTCTTGACGTAAGACTAAATGCAAGGAGAGTCAATGTCAACATTGGCTATTGTAATTTTTTCCAAATCTTATGCAGTGACTTTCCAGGCTATGCATCTTCCACATTAATTATAACAGACATTGGCTCTTTTAATATTTAAAATAGCAAACTAAAAATATGTACCACACTTTCACAAAAAATTGAAGTTGGTTCATTTAGAACCAAGACACACATTTTCATTTTAATAGTAGCAACTTTGGGTGATAAAAAATACTGAAGAATTAGAAAATCAATACAGAACTGTGAGGCTCCAACAAATTCAGGAAAATGCGAGAGAACTGCTAGCAATCATAATACGCTACATGTACCTGAAAATTCAGAAGGTTCTACACAGATTTAATGCCATAGTAATATTTATACAAAGAAATTCGTAAGTAAACATTTATCTGTTCTCCCGCCATTAGTAACAAGTTTTCACCGCTAGGTTATAGTACAGCAGCGCTATCTGTGAAGCACTATATGACCTGCAAAGCCTATTCCTGGTATAACTGTATGGTAGCGTTCTCAGACGACGAAATATGAAACTTGATCTCTTCTACCTGTACGTACCAGTGTACCAATTACATGGTGCTGTACTTGTTAATCATATTTTCTAGTTGTGCCATAAATGACCCTCTTATAAAATAAATGCTTTGCAAAGAGAGGCAGTAAAGTCTGATTTGGCCGTTCTTTACCTGTTCCGTTTTTATCCCCTACACGTTTGGAGATTCCAAATGTGTCAACGTGTACGTAGCTCACGTTTTCTTTGAAATCACGTAAGCTGAACGTCGCATGATGCAATATTAAGCGGGAACAAAGCAAACCTTGGGCATTATGTTACCATTACACCACATGGTGATTGCTCTCAGTTGCAAAATTAAGGGCTTAAGCTTTTACCATTTTGAAATTATAAATTTAGCTATTTTAAGTTTATGTCATTTTGATAAAAATTAATTTCTGTACCCGATAGAGTTGCCATGTTTCGTTTCAGCTGACACATAATAAATTGAAGATTTCTTCCTCTGGCTTTTGAAAATGTGATAGTCGGCAAAAGATTGAGCGATGTGTCTAATGAGTTGTTTTTAGCCTAATTTAGACAGGTTCTGTTTTTAACATCATTTAACCTTCGTGTTTACGACTTCGTCATTACACCGATGGTACATGAAATGAAATGAAATGATAAACTGAGAAAGAGATTTTGGAGAGGAAGCATTCTAGTTTAAGTTTAGGGTACCTTCCCTTCACTTTCCTTTGATGACGTCTGTGGAAATACTGGGTAAAACCAGCCAGAGAGGACGGTCTTGACAAGTTTCTACGTGTGGCAGGGCATACCATTGATTGGAATTTGCGTTTTTCTGTAGATTGTAACCTTGTTCTTATTCGTTGTTGAAGACGTTTAGCTATTCTTCGGAGGTAGGAACTGGCAAGTTATGGGAATGAAGACTTTTCTGTACATAGAGAATCAAGAAATGACTAGACGAATCAGACAAAGTCGAGAAATAGGAAATAAATGAGTGGAGTTTCGTTCTACGAAGTTGGGGAAGAATTACAGATTTTGACGGTACAATAGTGTCGTGAGCAAAGATCAGTGATCAGGTCAACAGAGTGATAGTTGGTTGGCTGTGTAAACCTATGCAATTATATGTGCAAGAATATACACATTTCAGTGTCGCGAGAATAATGTCATATGGAGTATTATGCTTACATCCTAATATGAAAGCCAAGGTTGTTTGTTTCAAACTCTTGCATACTTTTTTTTAATGGTTTTTAACCTCGTTTTTACTACTGAGGCATCACAGGCGGTGAACACTGATGATACGTGAAATGAAATGAAATGAAATGAAATTTTGGGAAAGGAATTTTTTAAGGAAGGAAACGTTCCAGGCCTAAGTTTAGGGCACTCCCCGGCATTTGCCAGTTATGAAGACTGAGGAAAACCGGGAAAAAAACTCAATCAGAGAGGATGGTCTAGGCAGGATTCGAACCCCAAACTTCCCGCTCACCAGTCCGTGCCTTAACGACCTCGGCCACCCGTGGCGGTACTGTTACATATGATTGCTATATTAGAGCATACTTTCATTAAATGCATGATTTATTTTTTCAGATTAATAACATTCCTTTTGTTTGCTACATTTACCCTTGCACCCTACCCTTCTTATTAACTATATTTTTCTTTTTACACTTCATTACAGACTAATGCTGACTCTTTTTCTTGAACTTCTGACGCATTCTGTCAGTTGTTGACAGTGCTTTTCCTAAGTAATTGTTTCGCCAGAACTCATAAAAATGTGGTATGACTGAACCAGCCATAGCTTTCCTCTGGTACAACTTAGGTTTTGTGAACTGTTTATAACCATCATCGTGATCAAGCATTTGTCGTAGAGAATTCAGCACAAAACTGTTGAACAAATTTCATACCTATGAAGATTTATAACTTGTTTAATGTACATGCGATTAATTTGTCAAATGTATTCACTTTCATTATTTTCTTCATGTAAGTCTCTAGTTTCTCATCAATTTTTTGATTAGTTTGACAAGTGCTTCCTTCAACTTTTCTTTTCATGGAGAAATCAACTGCACATCAAGCAACAGTATACTGTAGGTTTGGAAATTCTTTTCTTTTCCCCGTATATATATTAAGTAATTTGCACCTGAGTTTAAACTCATACAAAAGAATTAACGCAAATGTTTGCTTTAGAACATAATTATAGAAATAACGGTAACAGTAACAGAGTTAACTAAACTAAACTTTAAAATAAAGTGTCATGTTTACAAAGGGTCTGCACTCTTTTCACCTTATGCAATTTAAATAAATAATATAAAATTACCATTAATTTCCAAGGAATCAAAGTGCTATTTTATTGGACTTTTACAGAGCTTTATGAATCTTATTAAAATACTTTCTAATTGTTTTTATTTGTCTCTAAAATTGTGTAAAAATAATGGCAAAATGAAAACGAAATACAAGAAAACACAAATAGAATTACCGTGTTCATCACAAAACTCCACAAGTAGTTTCTATTGGTTTCTCACAGTTACTACACTCATGCTGTGTGCTCCTTGTAGATAAAACTCTTCCAAAGTTGATAATCACTTTTGAGGCAGGAATGAGTGCAAAACACGACTTCTAAGCGCCTAGAACGTTCGGCACTAATACTTACCACCTTTAGGTCTAACACTCCATAATTGCTAAGATATTTCTATTGTAGTAATATTACAATAAGGAAATATGTTCTTCCAATTGAATTCTGAAAGTTATTTTTGGCTGGCGTCTGCAGCTATGCGCAGCGCGCGCTGGACCAAGTTAGCCTGCCGTTTTGCTGTTTCGAGTGTAAGTATTATTATCTTATAGCCCAGTTTGCGTCCAAGAGACGATTATGTTATTGCAAACAATCATTGATGCACCAGTGTTATTAATTAGTATGTTACTGAAGCAAATTTTACTGTAGAGGAACTTACACACTTCTAACAACTTCTATAATAAGTTAGTACTCATTATGAAATAAAATTAATATTATATGCATGGTTTTATTGATCAAAGTTGTGCGGTATAGATAGAAATGCGAGGGGACCGGCAACTGGCGTGAACATTATTTCTTGGGGCTTGCATTCAGCTGTAGACATAGGCAAAATGTAGCTTTCTATACTACACTACTCAAAACAATTAGAGAGATAAAAGTATGAAGACATGTATTGCTGCTGTAGTTGGGTTTAGGATAAAAAATATTTTTTTACTAAAAGATTGGACTTTTATATATAACAACAGTGTATATCTTGTTCACTTCTCGTTTCACACAAGGATGCTGTAAGCCAAAATTACAGACGGTATTGAAAACTAAAGTCTTATTCAAGGATTAGCGTTGTTTAAAACTGACATCTAGTGCTTTTAGGTATAAGATTCATCTTTGCACTGTTTGTTTACCTTTGCGTAGTCAGTTAACACGAGGCAGTATATGAGAAACATGAGGTAGAAACTGTTCTAGAGGTCACATTGCTGCAGGAAGGTTGGACATTTCATGCAGGGTCTGCTGAGTTTAATGTGGCTAAATCTGTTATTGGTAGGACATGAAAGCATTTTACTCTAGGAAACCAGGCCAGGATGAAAACGTAAAACATCGGTCAGAGAATGCTGACATGTAGTCAATTGTGCTCTTCGGCGGCGCAGAGCTACTGCTCGAGAACACAAAAATGATTTGAGGGCGGCAACTGTACAAATGTCAGTAATCAAACAATAAGAAACAGACTTAGAGATGCAGGTTTAAGACCACGAAGACCTCACAAAGCCTGCTCACAAGAGAACACGAATGAGATTTGTGCAGGAACAGGAACTGGCAGCTTCGTCACTGGAGCAATGTGCTGTTTACAGACGAATCTCGCTTTGTGATAGATGTCTACGTGTGTATCGTAGCAGTGGTGAACGTTTTACAGAAACAGCAGCAGAGGAAAGGGACAGCTTTGGTGGTCGGTCAATCATGGAGTGAGGTGGCATCACTATTGATGGCCGCACAGACCTTATCAGAAACGGGATTAATGCTACCAGGTTCAATACTGACGGGGTACTAAAGCATGTTATGTCTATTGCAGACAGAATGGCGTCCCGGTTTGTGCTGCAGCATGAGTCACCACGGTCACCCTACTCCAGGTTCAAACAATGGACTGCCCTGCTACGAGTCCTGACCTTAACTCCATTGAGCATTTATGGGATAAGCTGGAGACACGAGTCCGAGACAGTCCTGTAGCCCCCCCCCCCCAGACTCTTCAACAGCTTGCAGGTGCCCTTATCGAAGAATGGGGGGACCGCCACGGGTGGCTGAGGTCGTTAAGGCATGGACTCGTGAGCGGGAGGTCTGCGGTTCGAATCCCGCCAGGACCGTCCTCCCTGACTGGGGTTTTTTCCAGGTTTTCCTCAGTCTTCATAACTGGCAAATGCCGGGGAGGTACCTAAACTTAGGCCTGGAACGCTTCCTTTCTTAAAAAAAAAAATCCTTTCCCAATATATCATTTCATTTCATGTATCATCAGTGTCCACCGCCTGTGGTGCCTCAGTAGTAAAAACGGGCGTTAAACACTACTCAAAAAAAAAAAAAAAGAAGAAGAATGGGGGAATATGTCACAAGAGGAGGTGTATAGATTGTTCAGGAGCTTGCCTCGAAAATGTGAGACTAATTCAGACATATGGAGACCTTACCAGATACTGATGTATTCCTTGATGTGCAAAATTGAAATGAATTCAATGAGTTTCCACTTTAGTTTTCAACATTGTCTGTAATTTCAGTTTACAGCATCCTTGTGTGAAATGAGAAGTGAATAAGGTTTACACTGCTGTTAAATAAATATTTAAAATTTCTGTAAAAACATATTTACCACCCTAAACGCAACTACTGCAGCAATACACATGTTCAAACTTTTGTTCCTCTGATTGTATTTAGGCTGATGGAGGAAACGACTACTCTTAAAATGACAAAATATTTAAATTTGATTGTTTCACTTAATATAAACTTGGTTCATGCTTTCGTCAACTAAAACATTGTATCATCCACGTACTATATATCAGTCTTCTGATAGTATTGCATGTAACATAACTTTTTCGCATTTGATGTTGTAAGGCGAATTCTTAAGTATGCGTCAACTTAACTTTCCCGCTAACCTACGACACACACAATTTTACAGAGTGACTTGCAAACGGCAGGGGAAATTTCGAAGTGGCAGTCTGGAGAGATTTGAGATAGTGCAGTAGCTGGCACCGTGGCACGTTAGACTAATGGTCCGCGGTTCTATTTTTGGCAGTGACTTGTAATTTTTTCCGGATAACTTATGTCTCAGTCGTTAACCTACGTGGAAGTGAAACATTTTCCTCTCAGTAGAATTAACTTCGTACTCTTTCACAGAGAATTTCTTAAGCACTTATTTCATCAATTATCCATCAACGCTATGGATTCGCTTTACATCGAGTAAAACTTAAGGTGGAAAGCACAACTCCATAATGTTTATTTGATTTTTTTTTTCAAATACAGGCGAGGGGAACCAGGGGCATACGATATATTTTTTTTAACAGAACGTTATTTTTAAATGCCCTATCTCTAATACATATTTACTAAGATGTTTCTGAAGAGCCTTAGTAACGTCTAATCAGGACTCCAAGTTTAGCAATTATAGTCAAAAGTTATTAATAGTGTAAATTGACTTATTTGTGGGTTATTCGTCACCCATTAGTGATATGGAAACATCCAGTATGGAGTTAGATATGTCGGTACTGAAGCTCAAACCCGAACCTCTCAAATGCGAGACTTACTTCCTTATTCTGAATGAACTAACACCTTCAGTGATCTGAGCTAAAAGAAATGCTGCATGAGACAATACAATACACATATGGCGTCCTATTTGGTTACCGATATCTTTACTTTAAAATGATACACATATGGAATCTGACATTAATTTTACAACTTTATTTATCACGTTTTGAACACTTGCAAAAGTTAACCGCTTGAAACAGCATTTCCTTAGATATGTAGCAGTGGCGTTGCTCCATACCTGCTCTGTCTGACAATGTACTGTAATACAGCTCAACTTATCATTATAAATTTTTAGCAGCAGCGTGTCTTTCTTTATACTTTTTTTGTGATTGCACACATTACAGGATGCTGTAGTTCTGCACAATGCATACAGGCTTTGCATCATAGACTGTCTTCTTCCTTACACTCCAGGTGTCTGCCGTATTTGCTGACAACTAGTTCAAAACACAGGAGAAGAATTTCTGTGTTGTCAATAAATCTAGAATACACAATAGCCATTAAATGCTCTCATATCTACAGTGAGGTTATTTAAGTTGCGGAACGCCTGAACGCTAGTCCGCGCAACGGGAAAAGGGAGATAGAATCGCTGCGCTTAAAGCTATTACTTTTATTTTAGTATTTATGTTTTCACCGAAAGCATAAAACAATATTGTATTTAAAAGTGAGCACTAACCTGTGTTATATGTTGAAAATGATACCCCGCAGGTGCAACACATTGCGTTTGTCTACATAGGAAAGTAAGTTTTTTCCCGTAAGAACATGGCGGCTGGGAACACATTTCTTGTCATGGAGAGATCCCGTCTCTTGTAACTGTTTAACAAGTTGAACAGTTTCTCTACCTGGAATACGAAAGAATATTTTATAGCGAGTAGTGGCATAATTAACGAAGAAAAATTATCACACAATTTACAATCCATGAAAGCACCGAGTAATATACGAAAGCACAACCATTCACTGACCAAGTCTCTGTTAAACTAACTACAAGCTGTTACTTGCACATGCACATACGGTCTTGACTGCTGGCTTCTCCTGGCGCTCTGCATGTCCGTAATTGAAATAACCTCAATGCATAAATCCTATGGATTGAGGTTAACAGAACAAATAGGTCATTATTTGGGGATCGCTCTAGCAGTAGGAGAAACATGAGGTTATATCCCATCATGCTTGAACCACATACTGTGTATTGCGTTAAGTGGAACTTCTGCCGACAAAATATTTAAATGATCCGTCTATAATAATGTGTAGCCAATTATTCCAGTCCTTATTAATGCTAAACTGTTGCATCTTGTTTCCAGAACAGCACTGCCATTTACGCCAGCCCATACATGAATTTTGTGAAAGCTGTGCACACCGCTATATAGCAACTGTTGTACAGGCAGTTTTGACTACAGACTACAACACAGCACCAATTTCTAAAGAGCAAAAATATCTGTGATTTTTAATCAGTACATTACAAAAAATTACTGAATCAATCCTGTTGAATGAACAAGGCGGCTAATTTGCCGTTGTGTAAATAATATAATATTGATTGGAAGATAATTTATAAACAGGCAAAAATTGTGTCAATTTTTACAACGAAGTTGTCTTTACTTGCGATTATTCTTGAAATGTTACTAATATAATTGCTCTGAGTAGCAATTGTTCCATTCTTAGTCATATCTTTATTTCGTTCCGTTTCTCCCTATCATTTTCTACTACACTACACGTAATCCTGGGATTATCCCTTTACTTTGTCAATTCCAATGGAAATTAATCTGCGGTATGGTATTATCATCTCTTTCTCATCAGATTTCTGTACACTTCCATTTCCTGAATTTAAGCGGCCTCCATATGTCCCTTTACATAAATTTCCATTAAGATAAATCTTACGCATTTGTAAATTTGACATTTCTTTTGGATTCGAAACGTGAATTTCTAGCCGTATATTAAAAATAATTAAAAGATAAATGTTGGTGCGTTCCATGTGTCAGATAATAATGAAAACACTTCTCCTAGAATAAGCAACTTTTTAGATAAGAGAACACCTCGACTTTTTAGTCACCAATTTGTAACCTAATTAATGCTCCATTATTTACACCCAGTTTTTAGTATTTTGTCTTTTTAAATGGGGACTATTTCTCATTATGAATTGACTGCAGACTCATTAGAGAATATAGGTGGTGATCTCGCGGTCTTAGTTCATGTATTAACGCCATTCTCAACGGATTTTAATATCTTTGTGGCGATTCAAATATAAGTTAAACTTATTTCCAATCTGTTTAATCACACAGTTGAAAGTTTAAGAGATGAAAGATAAGAGCTAGAAGTGTCTCCTCTATCTAAATAATTGTGACTTTTCTAGTTGAAAACCGTTCCTTTTGTTCTTAACTTATTTTCACATCTTTTGTGAAGACGATTTTAACCAGCCAAATACAATGTAACGTGTCGCAATTGATAGCAATTCGCATTAAAATAACTGAATGATAGCTCATAGCGGTTCTTCCATTTTAAGGTAGACTATGAAACCAGATTGATGGTGGGGATGGGTATTGGGCCGTATGGTTGCTGCGATAACTAATTTGTGCCCGCAAATCTCAGGTTTCACCACGACTGCTGCAGACCACCCCTACTCTTCTTCGATGAGACACTCTCGAGGGCGTTTCGCTGGATTTTGGCGGCTATGTACCAGCCGGGCCTGAGTGAACGGGACACCGAAGGTGACGACAAATAACGCTTCTTACTTATTTGTTGATATCGTTTATTCCCCTAACATGAATATTCGGGCAAACTCACGTCTCTCGTCAAACCACAGGCAAGATAATCTTGGCAAATGCGGAAGTTTATTGCGTTGACCTAATGGTGCCGAGTGCGACGAAATTGTTAATTTAACTGAATTCTTAATGCAGCTCAATGATGTATCGGCAGTTAATGTGGCGACTGACACTCAAACTTCGTTGTCACTGGAACTGGTACTTGGCACTTAGGCTGCTCTTCTGCTGATCTCCGGGCGACAGCAGCCACACGTATCTGACCCTGGAGAATTCTGAGACTACCCCCTTTGGGTAAAATCTAGCACTTTTATACACCAAATGACGCTATCCACGGGCAAAGGTGCAAAATAATCCCACCAATTTTGTGTTGAGTGTCTCACAGGTGAGTGCTTATCTCGCTGAATTTCATTTTTATTCGCTGGAAAATTTTGTTCAAGCCAAGTGTTTCGCTATTCGTAAATAAGATGAATTTAAACAGATTTTATAAATAACTATTAACGACTTTTTACTCGGACACCTGCAACTTTGTCACCAAAAAAGTCGGTTTCTGCCCTGGGGCGGGGGCATTTTCAATCCTAGCCGCATACCAGAAGGGATTACCTTGCATTGTCTGAATTTTGCCAAGTCGTTCTGTGCCCGGAGAAACACGAGAGTTTTTTATTACCTTGTTACTTTGTTTCTACACGCTATTTCTCAAATATTACCAAATATTACCTTATATTAACGCATTTAAACACTATACAATATTAATTCTACATAGAGTTATGTCATTAAAGTCCCTTAACTGAAAGAAAAGGAATGCTATACTTCCGCATAATTACTGAGTTGCTGATTCTAAAATTACAGATATTATTATTTCAATTACTCTGTAATTGACGGGGAGCCAGAGACAGCTTCATTTAGAAAGGAAAATTCAGCTGAAATCCGTTCAATGGAGTTACAGCTGGTTGCTTAAATAAAAAAGATGTAAGATTCTTTGTTGCACTATTCTGGGTTCGTTGAAGCAAGAACAGATAAAAATATTGGTTCATAACAATTAGAGAAGTTACAAAAGTAGAAAAATATTCACCATCGGTGAGCGGTAATACAGGGTATCCCACTGGAAGATACTCATGAATGGTGTCAGTTTAATTAACCAGACAGGCCGAAGTGATCAAAACGTTGAAATGTTGTGCCTGTATGCATAGGCACAAGAAATGGTGGATGATCACAACATGAGCTGGAAGTTGAGAGCCAGGACCTGAGAATACACAGCCAGAATCTTGAGCAGTATGCTCTTCCGTAAATCCTCCAGCGCATATGATGTGCTTTTGTGCACGTGCCCTTTAAGATTACACTACCGGAGGGGTCATATTTGGTGACGTTTGAGACCATAGTTCTTGTGAAATGACTCCGTTCGCAAAGAATGGGTTCAATTTCAAACATATTCTAAGCAGAGGTATGGCATGTTATACCATCCTGCTGGTAAAAACCGTGACTGAGTTCCTCATGTTGATCTAACAACATTCCTATGGGCTCAAGCTTTTCACCAATTTTTAATGCAACAATGCCTTACGGACACCAAACCGTTCCAAAAACTTCTTCTGATAATGCTTTTCACAAGAAAAAAGATGCTCTTTCACAGAATAGCAATACATATGACTACTTACTTTAGATGACTGACTCCACATGCAAACAGCCGGTGCGACACCACTGTCTCTGTTATCCCACTCGCGTTTAATCCCATTGTGTTGCCAAATTTCCTTTCCGTATTCCTTTTCTCTAGGACTACAGAATTAAGCTTTACAATATTAAGCCAATTCTCCAAATTTTACCAAAAGTAGACGAGGTACATCAGGGTTACCTTTGAGTGGGACACACTGTATAACACATGCAAAAATCTAATCATGTCTGCGGCAACATTGCAAACTATGGATCTTAGCAGCATCTTTCTTTTACCATATCTTAACATATATTTCTTATATATTTTTAAAATTTTATCACTTTAGATATAGTTCATCTCTTCTTTTGACTAATATTATTTTTCTCTTATATTCTCTTACAGCGAAGTAAGACATACAACTTGGATATTTTGTGTCCTCCCATCTCGCATTTAGTGCTGATTTAGTTAGTATAAAAACGAGATGGACTTCCTTGTCTGATACCACGTGATGTGAAACTAGTTCAAATATCGTATTGCCATGCTCTTTCCAATGTGGCAGTCCGTAATTGTCGGGAGCCGTTATTGTTACTATTTTGTCAATAAATGCATATATACTTCTTTGCAATTATCGTTTAATTGGTATATAAACTCAACAGATTACATGAAGTTACGTTTAAAGTAATGTATATATCAAAAATCGTTGCGTCTTTATGTACTATGCAGTATGTTAATTTGATGATTTTTAATTACCATTGCTGCTGGCCAATTAATTCTAGATGCTCTTCTTTCATGTTTTGCCATTGGACGCAACAAACAATTGCGAGACACTTTTTGACTAGAAATACAGTTTTCTTTGTTGGGAAGCGCAAATGACAGTGTAATATTCCTTTGATGTGGAAGTCATGACTGTCATTTGTTTTCAGGAAAGCGCAATTAAATACGACCGCAGGGGTCTTCTATGCAGCATAGTTCTTTTTATTATTTGCATATCTTGTCTCGCACCATAGATGCATATTTATGAATTAATGGGCTTGAGTTCGAAAATTTGTCGACTTTTTCCCCAGTTTTTCTTGATTCTAACAAGGCCAGTATCACTAACATTAGCTCCTATGAACTTGCACCTAGCAACTCATTTGTAGTTTTATATATTTTATATAAATGAGATACTTTCTTTTGGTTGTGGATTTAATTTTATTATTATTATTATTTCATAGATGTGATTTGAACTAATATTAGCTGAATGTAAAACACGCAAATCTTGTTAAAGACCAGTTCGACATGAGGTACTTAACGCTTTTATTGCCGAATATCAAACCAGGTATCTTTGGCTGCCAATGAGCAACCGTTTGAGCTATTGGGTCGTGTTCGGCTACAATTACTTGAAAATTTCAGCTAACACATGTGCCTTGTATAAAAAAAAAAAAAAAAATACAAAATATAAAGATACACAATTTTTTTTTCACAAAATTTAATGTTTTATTTCCATTTCACATATCAAAATACGATGCTGAATTTTCAATCGTATACACGACTTTCTTATCTTAAGTGAAATTTAATTCATTCATTATATTTAATAACACAAATCTTTTGAAACAATTAACCAAAATGGTAGTTTCGTCAGAAGGTTCTAACCAAGAGCAGATTCTGAAATCATTAAATCTCTTTCAGAAAAAAAACTCATACAAACTATGGCCGTCTACTGACTTATAAATTTGCCAGGTGTCTCCAGATTTTCTCTGCTAAAGGGGAGTATCAGGAAAGGAAATGGAATATGTAAATGATGCCTAGTTTTACTTGATCATACGATATTTAGTTTCATAAAAATAGTATACTTAAAATATTTAAGAAAACTTTGGTGCATCTATTAGAATTCATTTATGACATTTCATAAAAAATGGACCCATTTGCCTCAGTTCTTCCCACCAAGCTAGACGGAAAAGAGTTCAATGGCAGCTAGAGGTCTTAAAAGGTACTAAAACCTCGGAGCAAATACAAGTCATATATAAAGGGAAAGGAAATGCTTAAAATGCGTCTATGTACACAATCTATTGTGCATGGGCACCATAAAACCTCCACATTCTTTCCTTTTGGTGACAAATTTCAGCATTGTTACTAAATGTTATTTCAAGTTATACTTTCCAAAAAACCAAAAAACACGAATTGTAAATATTGATGAACTTCTCGTTGTAGCAATTTTATTGCAAAAATGCTATTGAGTTTATAATATTTTAATTGTGTTTCCGTTTTATATAAATAGAAACATATATAATTATATTGAGAATATCGTGTTTTTAGCGACAAAGAGAGAACTCGCACTACAAACTAATATTTATTATTGCTGAAAAGTGAAATGGCTGACATACAGAAATAAACATCTGCTGGAAAATATTTAGCATTATAAGAAATTAAAACAGAGTTTCAAATCCTATTTTAGCAGTTCAATATTGGATTCACAATTTAGGAAATTCGCATTGATTTTCAACATTCTTAGAATGCAAGTGCAAATTTAATTCACTTACCTATGTCATATATTTTATTCTCTAAGCTGGCATTCAGAGGTAGAGATGACAAATTTAAAGTTCAAATTTTTTGAATTAATGGAATTTGTGATAAAGAATTTAATTTCTTAACACTATGTCACTTATTTAAAAATTATGATAATAAGGATTTATATTTAAAATTGCGCTTATAAGATGTAGTTGATTAGAAAATCTACAGACAGTACAGAGGTATACATTACATTAAATGACTTTGAGTATGAAATGCACCAGCTAAGACCAGGTATTAACATTACATATCTGGTAGCAAAAACATGCCTTGCCCTACTTATATGAAGCTCTAAAACTTCAGAGGTAACTCATGAAAGAAAGGGTGTAAACTTGCATGCATACGGACTTATATTGCGCGTATTAGGACCCGCACGCCTACATAGCGAAACTTGCACTCTGGACTGCATACTCATTATGACGTCACGAGCAGAGAAAGTGTAATTTAACTCGTTACCTTTTCATACTATAAGGAAATAAAGGGAAACAAAATTAATCATTCAAACCATAGGCCAATTACTATAATTCTTATAGCATCTAAGGTATTTCAACTTTTATTAAACATATAAATCTGTAATTATTTTCAGTAAAATTGTTTATTTTTTGATCAATTTGGTTTTAGATTAGCCCATTGTACTGCAGAAGTTTTAAAATTTATTCAGAAATATTTAGAGCTAGAAAATGGACTGCAGTTACTTGAGTGATTCTATAATTTTATTAAGATATTTGACTCCATATCTCACTATACTATCTTTGAAAAGGTGAATTTTTATGGTTTCAGTGACAATACCATTCAGTTTTTGAATCTTGTTTAAGAGGAAGGCAACAGACAGTTTATTACAATGACAATTTGCTTATGTGACGTCATCTTAAAATCGACCAATGAAACGAAACAAAATTTTGAATTTTGACCTAGTGAAATTATCGAGAAAAATTATCAAGTCCGTTTTATCACGCGACGTGCATTTGTCTGGTGGTCAGTGTAGCCAACTCTATACCTCCATTATATAATTCCTGAACACGCATCGCTGACCACTTTTGCTAGAGTTGATGGGGAGTGAATGAATGTTTAACGCCGGTTTTTGCTACAAAGGCACCACAGGCGATGGACACTGATGACACATGAAATGAAATGATATATTGGGAAAGGATTTATTTTTAAGGAAGGAATCATTCCAGGCCTAAGTTCAGGGTACCTCCCCAGCATTTGCCATTTATGAGGACTGAGGAAAACCTGGAAAAACCCTCAGTCAGGAAGGACGGTCCTGGTGGTATTCGAACCCAGACCTCCCGCTCACGAGTCCGCGCCTTAACGACCTCTGCCACCTGTGGCGGTTTGATGGGGGGCTATTGATAGCAACAAAAAGATGAACAATCGACAATCATAATGCAAAATGGAGGATTCTTGATTTTATGATTAGGAATTCCAAACCACAGAATACAAAGAAAAATAGAGACACTGTATGTTATCTTTTTTTTCTCTCTCTCTCTCTCAGCTGTATTAGAAAATCGAAAGGTTGCCATTGTAATAATGAACTTTTTTCCATTTTAGTCTCATGGTTTATGAACAGAATACATATTCATACGTATAACATGTTATACAATATTAATATTAAGAATTTCAAATATATATAACCTGTATTCTTATTCTATTCATGAAATAGTCCTAAACCCCTATTTTGCTCTTCTCTATTGGCATTACTGACAATCGGCATTCTTCTGTCCCAAGATTGTTTGAAATGGTTAAGTACAAATGTATAATTATAACAATTTTGTAAGTCAAGTTTAGAGGAATTATATTTAAGTTCTTATTTTATTCGTGATATAGTCCTAATAAATATCACTCGAGGGTCTGAGCTTTCCAGATAAATTCACATGCTAAGTTCGTGAATTTATCTCAGACCCTCTTGTCAAATTACTTGTGATAAACATTCAATTTACATCTGTTTTACATTATGTCTCACAGGGATCTGTACTTGAACCGCTTTTGTTTATCATTTATACTAATTGTGTCTCAGCATGCAATGACAGTAAAACTTTCACTAACTTCCTATTTGCTGATGAATTAGCAATTGTTTCTCAAAATGAGACTTCTTTAGAACTCCAATTTGGTGGATTATCATTTAAAATAAAAGAATGGAGTAGTATCAACAAACTTATTATTAATGGAAACAAAACTGTTGATATACGATTTACTTTCAACATGTCCAATTATGACTAGTGTTGTTCTACTAAGTTTCTCGTCATATATCTTGAAGGAGTACTCATATTGATTATATTGCAAAGAAGACACCAAAGATATATTATATATATATATATATATATATATATATATATATATATATATATATGCATGCTTGGCATTCTTAGTAAAACTGTGAACAAAGACTATTTAATTATGGTCTACTATGGACACATTTAAAACTATGGTACACTCTTGTGGGGCAATCATCACTCAGCTAGTAAATTGCTAATTATATCAGAAATTCTTCTGGGAACACATTGCAAACAACCGTTTGTTGATCTGGGCATACTTACTTTACCATCAATGTACCTATTGCCTTGTCTTTCGAAGGTCTAATATGAAAGAGAACATGAATTATTATCATATTACAATTATCGCACTAGAAATAGAGAGAATATTTAAATAAGTAAATATATAGTAAAACGAAACATAGTTTTCTATGTGTGGCCTATACTTTTATAATAACTTACCATCTAGAATTCGATGTCAGTTTAGAAATCAATACTGATGGTAAGTTCTATATTTAAGATTGATGAATTATATAATAAAGTATTTAATGTCTAATTTTAAATTGTTCCATTTTTATTGCCGTTGAAACGCTAGATAATCGGCAATAAATTTGTTTATTAAAAAAATTAAAAATATTTTATTCAAATATGTTGAAAATATAATTTCTGAGTATATGATATTTTTAACAGTGCCCTTATTATACATTTCAGAATCAACGTATTTTATACAGAAATATAAACATACCTTTATATCAAACAACGAAGTGCATTTGTATGGACAAGAAACAGTAACAAACTTCACACTGAGTGTTCCAGGAAAAAATAAATTAATAAATAAATAATTACACAGAGGAATTATATTGTATAACACCATGACAGATAACTGTGCTCCATTTAAGGAAAAAGGGTGAAAGGTTTTTGTTAGAGAAAGCCTATTATTGTGTAAATTAATTCATGAAAGAATGTCACGGGAAAACGTTTTATTTATATATCACAATGTTGTTGCAACTTCCTCACCTAGGTTTATTTCTAGACTTAGATTAAGACCTGAAACTGACAAACACATCCGGACATTTTGCTGAGATAGCATGTTGCTTATGGTCGAGCCGTCAACCTCCATCGATCATACAAGACAAGTATTTTTAATATGCATACGGTGGAGAAGAGATCAAGCACCAATTAAAATAAAGAGACACACGAATCCCAATGGGAAGAGAATGACTTTTTGTACAAATTGAGGAACGTGCTAAAAGTTTAGTATGTAGCCATTGTGTAATATTAAAATATATATAACGTTGAGCGGCACTACAACTGCAAACATTTTCAGACGCGTAACAATATTACGGAAGATAAGCTTTTGCAACTAACTGAAACTGAAAAAAAAAAAAAAAAAAACACTGACGATGAGGTAAACTATATCGTTTAGAAAAAGTAACATTTATTATTATTATTATTATTATTATTATTATTATTATTGTTATTATTAGCACGCAGTTTTGTATATAAGATGCTGAAGCTACAAACAACGTTACAGTGTGGAAGAGCTTTAAAATTACTCACTTAATTGCACGTATGGCCTCGACGTTGCTAGACATTCTCAGGATAAAACAACATTTAGTGTCATTTATCCGTCTCGTCACACCATTGCACGAAGTATTAGAGAATCTTAGTGCAGATGTTGAATAACTGATATTGAGAGGTAAAAATTCATGACTTATTCTCTGTGTATTAATGAAAGTATAGATGCTGTTAATGCAGTACAATTGGTTATTTTAGTCTGAGGAGTGGATATGATCTGCATGTTTGAAGGGCTTCTTAATTTAACCTTGATGAGTACACACGAGGTTAGGTATATTTCGTGTTGTTGGACATTTTATTGAAAATACGCAATAAGCTGGTTTCCGTCGCTACTGAAGGCATCTCTAACATGAGGCTATAATTCAGAATTTGTGGGATATAAAAATTTAAGTTGACCCTAGGACAGCATTTTCACTCAGTACATTGTGTGGTTCATCAAGAGACACTCTGTACCAAGAGCTTGATATTTGACATGGTTATGCATGTTGTTACAATAACTGTACATTTCACAATATCTGCAGAATTAACTCACTGGAAATTTCGAGAACCCTGAATAATGTGCAGTCTGATTTCAATGACATACCCAAATTTTGTCAAGTAAGATGGCTAAATAGGGTAAAACCATTGAAATTTCCTACTATTGCTTGATCAGATAAACATTTTTATGAATATAAAATTAAATTCTTGAACTATCTGGCCCTGAATGAATTGCTCACTTAGTATTTCTTATTGACGTAACGAGTCATTTGAATACTTTCAATGTTTTTTTTACAGGAAGAAAGTCAGTTAATAATTGTAGATATATTTGCTAAAATCTGTGCAATACAATTGAAATTGAAGCTTTGGACATTCCAATTTTACGGCCGTAATTTCATGAATTTTCCGAATATAAAAGCATTTCGGCATATTGGCAACGTTCTTCGCGAGTCATTAATTAATTAATGCCCTCGTTAATTTAAAGACATCATTTAAGTATAGGTTCAAGGAAATAAAAATCTCTTCAGCCCGATTTTTATATATTAATTTGTCCATTTTGAGTTAATGTCATAATTGCACCCTTAAAGGTGCAATTGAAATTAACAGATATGCAATGTGACAGCTCGATTAAAGATAGATTCAGACTGTCGAATGGCATCATCAATTTTTATTCATACACCCCACGCAATAGATTTGCTCGTCTTCATGCAAAAGCGACAGCTATAATGTGCTATTTGGCTGAATATATAATTATGTGAACAACTCTTTTCTGCCTTAAACATTTGCAAATCAAAATACTGATCACCACAAATAACATTCATTTGAAAATAGTTCTTCGTCTGTACATCCATCATTACAAGTATTAGTCCATACATTTCTTTGTTTACTGTAAAGAATGGAAAACGAGCACAGAATGAACTGAAACGCAAGATGTAAACGCATTGTAAATAACGTGTAACGGCCCCCGATCGACGATGATTGTGCTGTGTCCGCCAGCAACTCAGCTTGGTGATGGATATGGCCGATGTCGTCACTAATTCCTACTCGACCTCTGTTGACGAAGAGTCAAGGATAATAGGTGTCGGAAAGGAGCAGAGCTAAGTCGTACCCTCAGGAAATGCAGGTACTCTAGGCTTTTAAGAGATTAGTTTGTCAAGTCTAAGTTTATTGGCAAAGTAGGCTAGAGCTTGCAACAACCTGCGTAGTTCCCAGTAGTTCAGTTCGTCTTCTCCTGCCTCCTTTGTCATGGCTGGCACTTACATCTAAATTGCACGACAAGCCAGCTGAGCACAAACAGAAGCAACGTAGCAGGCCTAACATTATTCATTATTACAACTTCATTTTTATTCTTAACATCCAGAGTAAAGCATTTGTGTTGACCATTTACAACACAGTTGAGTAAAGTAGTCATTATAATATACAGTTGCTACATTTTGATGCGTCTTGCTACATTGTATTTTATTACTTCAGTACAGTAAGATATTTCACACATAACTATCTTGCGTTGCTGCCTCTTGCTTGATTACACTTTATTATAATATACATGCCTTGCGTTGCTTCGTATTGCTGTGTTGCACTTGATTTTTTTTAACACAACTGAGTAAGGTACAGCTTACTTCTAACGAAAGGAAATTGAAATATGAATTAAGTATTTCTGTCAATTCAGGAGCTCTCTATAATAATCCCCAATCCAACAGGTATAATTTGTAATCTGTTCCGAAGAAAACTATGCTAGTAAAGTGCATTGGAATTCGATATAGGAGCTGCCGCCACTGAACCCCTCTCGTCAACACCAAAGCCGCTCTCTTTCCAGTGTCCGTCCAGGAAAAGCGAGCATGCCCGATTTACTTATATTTACTTCATATTTACGGGCGAAAAAGTAAGTTTTGTTTATCACTAGTGTATGCTATGTACAGTTATGACTATTTAAAAAAACCAAAGGTAAATTTATATTTTCTTATTTATTTATTTATTTTCATTTTATGAAAGTGCAATGGTGGAATTATACTTTCTTATTTATTTTAATTTTAATTTTATAAACAATGTTGTAATATCATTATATAATTTTTATAATCTCCCCTCCTCTCTCTAAATATTCAGAAGCAAGACTATAGAGAGCGGGACACGTGTGCATTGAATCTTGACTACAAAGTTCACTCTGTTACAGCAGGCGAAAAAGTAAGTTTTGTTTATCACTAGTGTACACTGCTTTATTTTTTATTGCAGAATTCTAAGAATGAACTTTATTAATTTTTATTTTCACCAACTAAAATGATTTACTTTCTTCTTAAATGTTCACATTTATTGATATCGTAATGTAATCTACAGAACAGTATAAATTTGCAGCATGAAAACAAAAATAATTTGCATACAAGTTTATACAGTTTTTCAACCTATAATGTTTTTAAAATTGAACTAAGCACATAAATAATTATTATTTCATTTCTCCTTTCCTATATACTTTGAAATTTTGTAAATCGTCCCTTTTTATGACAGTGAATTCAATTTTATTATACATATTTCTCCACCTCTGCAATCCGATAGTACTGTTTCTTTAGCAGTAGCTAAAGAAATAAAGCAAATTACTTCATCTATGTGTGATTTGCTGAAAGAGCATGTTTTAGCATTTTTAAAAATATTTATAAAATTTATATTTATGAAACTGAAAATCTTCTGACTAAACGTTATGATGCTACAACCTTTCAGGAATGAAGAAGCACAAAGACACAATTTGAGAAAAGTAACCCCGTTCCGGAATCATCTCAGACATGCGGTATGATCGAAAATCGTTGTTCGTAGGTTGTAGGAAGTACAATACTTGCTATAGTGTTCTGCGAAAGTAAGGTGACTTCATTTGTTTAGTTTTTCAGTATCTTTTCACTCTAAAAAAACTCTTAGGGTTTCTGTGTTATTTATTGCTATTACACTTGAACAGTTACAGATCATGTGAGCTGCAGAACTGGAAAATATGGGAAGTAAAAGAATGTATCGAGCAGTTCATACCTTGTTTCCAAAACTTTTCTAACCATTACGGGAAGCACAATTCCGCACGGAGGAGGAAGACAAATTGTTCTGACCCCCGAGTAGGAGATTTCAATTCGCACTCAAACAGCAGTACGTGAAATGGTTAGTACTGTTTAGAAAGTATTAAGAGGACTGTAGCTGCACCCCTATCATCCACAGAAAGTGCTACTTACTGACTTCACCGTCGCTTCGTGTCCAGTCAATGGTTACTGAAGCGCTGAGGTCAACCCTCAGTATCCTGCGTATGTGCTTTTCACCGATGAACCTGTTTCACCAAAGACGGGATGCATAATATTAGGAACAAGTCATGAATGGACCTTGCGAATCCTCATACTACAGTTGTTTGATTTGATTTATTTAAGGACACTCTTTGACGTCTCAGATCATTAGCGTCTTATTCAATCCAGGGCGTGAAACGGCCGACAAATTTTGCTCAGAGGCCTCTTCTTTCAGACTTGAGGTTCTTTTTCGTGCCGTAAATGTACGACACGGGATCGACGGCTTTACTTCCCTTCAGAAGGAAGCCATACTTAGGATTTTCACATCCGAAAAAATCCATCGATCCTGGCCGGATCTGAACCGGCAATCTTGGCTACAGTCGTGAGAATATATCAACAAAGATTCGCAATGGACTTGTAGGCTGGCATGGTCAATGATTTCTTCACAGATGCATTTCTTTATCCACTCAGCTTAACTGGAGCAGTGTGCAATGCGTTTGTGAGAGAAACACCTCAAATTATTGTGACATGTCCCGCTTGATATTCAATATAATACCCGAGAGTGCCTTGGTCAGACTTTCCCTGAAAAGTGGATAGGAAAAGGGGGACTTATTTCTTTGCAAGCTCGTTCCCTGATCTGGAACCACTTGATTTTTTCTTGGGAACTCTTGCCTACGAGATACGTATAGAGAATGAAGGACATCCTCAAGGATCCGAGCTACCTGTTGATCCAGATATATTAAACTGGGATTATTATAACATTGCCATGCCTGAATCTAAATTGGAGGATGCTATTTTGAGAACCTAAGCTTTCAAATTTTATTATTATTAAATGTGTAAAGCATCTCTTTAATATGAAGAAACAATTCTTTCACATATAGTTGGAAAGGAAAAATTAGTGCGAAAGAATGAAACTAGTGTGAAATCAGCTTTTCTATATATAAATATAAATAAATCCCTATATACCTATATTGTTGGTGGTTAAACTAGAAGTCTGGTTCAAAAGTACTCATAGCATTTACAGTCGTCTCTTAAGGAACAACTCTTCCTAATAGAAAAAATATGGGGAAGCCTGCAAGATGCATACAGTCAGAAGAGGGAGGTTCGTGTTTCCGTGCTTGAAGGAGGCTTGGTGGGGGCGTCGGTACGGAAGGTCAAAAATTCGTGGTCCGAATGTCAGCCATGACTCGAATTTTTCAATTCTTCCTTTCCAAATATATTTTAAGTTTTATTATTATCAAATTTACATACAACAATCTTTGAGATTTCTTCTTCCACAGTCTTCCAGTCATCCCAAATTAGCTTTTTCTCATAACTTTTGTTTGAGGCATTTCTGGGCCGGAGGCTTTTTATCTCAAATTTATATTTTTATCCTACATCATCCCTTAAAGTTCGTAATATTATCACGAAAAATCTGTAAAATTAGAAAAATGAATTAACGGATTTGTCATATACTTGAGCAGCTGTTTGTAGTTTATTTGCATGACACCTTTTTCGAAAAAGAGACCAGTTCAGGTTATTCCTCTTTCATTAGCGGTTACAGCTTTGAGATGGATATGGACTTATCTGCCTCCAAAAGGAAACAAGACAGCGAAATCAGAACATATGGACAAATATCGACTTGAAAACTAGAAAACTTGAAATCTTCACCTAATGTTCTGGGTTATGGGATCACCCATAGGCATGCCGAAAGTAGACTACGTAATCAATATGCAAGTTCATTTGTGATACTACAAATGCACTTGATCAAACTTGCGAAGATCACTGGCAGCTGACATGCAAATTTAGATTTTCGACATCCAATTCCTTCGTTAGTTTTGGAATAGTAGAAACCTGGATTGCTAATGGAATTAACTGGACATAAAGTCTGCAAATGAACGGGCCTAGCTAATACTCGCAGTTTCCCAACTCCTGGACAAAACATTATCCTAAAAGCAAACAAGAAGGCTTCTTTAATAATTATCCCAAAAGGCTAGAAACAATCCCAGAATACGCTACTCCCAATGACCAATTTAAATTTTGTGTAACGTTACCAGCACTGCGAGGTATTTTCTCTATTGGTGAAAACGCAAACATCAAAGCTTCAGGAAGTTGGATTGAGTTTGAGAAATTCCATTTTAGTAATTAACTCTTGATTGCAGGCATTTAGTGGAATGGACTGCTTTACAATTATGATAAGGCTAAAGTATTCTGTTCGTGACCTCTTTGCCAGCGTGCACAATTGGTTTCTCCTAACAGCTTTAATTATATTTAGGAACGCGACAAAAATCTGTTCATGTCCCCTTGGTATCTTTTCTTTTCAGCGAATGGTTCCTGGAAAGTTCTAGTTGAACAAAAAGACATGCTATTTAAAAATAATAAAATTGTAATATGTTCTTTACACTTACCTGAAGATGAAAGAAGGGTATTTTTGAATAAGTGAATAACCATTAAATTACATAAAGTTCTTGCATTTATAGGATAACATTGTTGTGATATATGCTTGAGAGCAACATCTTATTCTAAGATACAATTAAAATAACTCGTAAAATGAATGATTTGGACATACAAAATGAAAACTGCCAAAATTAACAGAAAACATGAGATTTTGGAGTTGGTTCTTTAAATTGTTTTTGTTCATGCAGATATTTGAGAGGTGGCGAATGCCTGGTAAAAACTAAGACATTTGCAATCCGCAAAGCTTCATTTCTAAGAGGTGAACTGTAGTCCAGATTTGTCGTAATATGCTCCAACTATCGATAACGAACTGCGATCCTTCGCTTCTGTGCTTTGCGGGCATAGTTTAATTCGGATTTGACTCGGTGCGGCCATCCCTGATCCAGTTATAAAGTGTGTCAATAAATTATCCAGTTCTTGGATATTAAGGCAAGGATATACTAAAATTTCGCTTAAAAAGTTTCGATATTATAAATTTTAAGAAGAAAATGTTGAATATTAACATGGGTATAACAAAAATTTGCTGTAAGATAGCAAATTAAATGTTTATGTAGGTGGGCGTCACCTTTTAAATGAATTTTTTGGAAGCAGTTTTTATTCACATTTTTTAGAACAAAGGGAAGCATAATGTGCAAAATCATTTTAATTTCCATTAAATACATAGCCCATAGGGCATATCAGTAGCTATAAAAATAACATTAAATAAAATGTTTAAATAAATGTTTGGAATCGGGAAGATAAAACAGAAAGTACTTTTAAGATTGTTAAAATAGTACCCTTGTGCAACATTTGAGAGTATATAAATCAACATTGAATTTTTTCCTTAAATTTCAGTATAAGTTTAAACTAAAAAGTAACATACCTAAACGTAATTCTATGGAACCTTGCATACTTGTCGCAGGTACCTTGACAAATTTCAAAAATCTTATAAGTTCTTTTTCGAGAACCCTCAGATCCTCACCCCTGGCCTAAAATCTCCCCCATTTCAACAGCGAAAAGCCAGAAGTCTCGGAGAGCAAATCGAAATTCTAGGGAGGTTTACGTAAAAGACTGAAATATTATTATAAGAGGAAAAATGTGGGTGTGTGTATACCGAAGGGAATGAGTGTTTATGGTGTTTCTTGCTTGAGCTGTTGCAAAAACCACGTTCCCCATTTTGTTATGACTGGTTTCCTACTTTCCACATTTCATAGAAAACCCAGAATATAACTTTGAAATACTGATGCTAGTAAAATAAAATTTAAATGATTATTTGATAAGAATAGTTTTTAAAATTATAAAATATGCAAAATATTTAAAATAAAACGCTGAATTATATAAAGACGTTTGAGTTTTCTTCAAATATGTAAAAATATATACGTCTTCTATGGCGCTACAACCCTAGATCGGGTCATGGCCTGCCGCAGCGGCCTCTACTTCCCTCCGTCTTACTTCGTCGATAAAGGGTAGTATTCAAGGGGGGTATATGATCATCATGTCAGCACTCCACCGGTCGTCTATCACGTGGCTTTCTAGATCGAAGGACCCTATCTCTACCTCAGGCAGCTCTCCAATTATCCTCATGAGGCTTAATGGACCGCGTTCCAGGTCTCCCTAACTTAGAAAAATTCCTATGTAGATACCGGGTGTCCAACCCTGGTCCTCCGGCGAGCAATCAGCAACGGTAATAACACTTTCTCTTACTCGCAATACTAGTTCTCCTCAGTTCCGAAAGGGAGATCTGTTTGCGCGACCGGATATAAAACTGTAAATATTGCATGTGTGTGTGTGTGTGTGTGTGTGTGTGTGTGTTTTTTTTTTTTTGTTAAAGGTAATGTATTCTATGTGTTGTCCTATGTGTTGTCGTAGCTTTCTGGATACAGTATATTGTCAGTTTTTCACTTTTTACCACCCGTTGTCTTATTGGAATTCGCAATTAATGCATGTATACACTGCAGCCGTAATTATAGGCTACATGTATTAGATTAATAAATTGGTTTTAGAGATAATTACATCGATCTAAGAATTGAGGATGCAGAGTTATATTTATAAATGTAATTTGAAGAGGCATTGTAATTGTTTCCCAGTTTAGTAAAATGTAGCAAGCTGTAAACTTGTCAGGAAGAGAAGGAGAAACAGCTATGATATATGTGACTCACCCGCTGATGCTTTCTAACTCAAGTATAAAAGAGACAAAAGGAGAAAGGTTTATGTTAGATTGTCGGCAAAGATGGTCAAGTGAGGAAATGGCTGTAACGGGACATAGATGAAACAACTAAGGTATAAAATGATTTTAAAAGGGAATTGAAATGACAGAACGGAGACGAAGTGTTTTATTATAGGCAGGCCAGGAGTACAAAGGGTTATGTCGCTTATTCATGAGAACGAATGCGAAAGTAAATGGGAAATCTGCGTGCGTTATCTATGGGAATATTTGGCGATTTAAAAATAACTAAGGAAGGAAAGAGACTCCCAGAAGTCCAGCATATAAGGAAAATGCCGAAATTTATGACAGGCTGTTTCTAAAAAATTCAGGCTTGTGGGAGTATAGTGAATGTCAGAAGGGAGAAAGTAATTTTAGCCAAAGGCCATCGCATAAAAATAAGTGAACGAGAAGAACTTAGCTATATAATAAATATTTTAAGATAGCCAATGGTGAACTTATATCTCGGGAATAAAATAATAAATGAGGAAATTTAATTTAGCGAGAGGCATGGCGATAATATAGAAAAAGCGGAAGGCATTAGCGAGAGGAGGACGGGCATTGGTGAAAGGAGTAAAAGGTTAGTAAGGATAGTTCAGAAATGGACAGACGGTCCATGTGGGACGGTCAAAGTATAGAATCAGTTTACATCAGTGTAAGAGGTTAAAGTAGGAAACATCGTATCAGTACAACAAAGTAATGGACAACGGCGAGCAGTCAGGGATTAATAACTGGTATCTTAAAATTGTATAAACTGTTTGGATGAAATCAATCTCGTATGTTTTTTGGGTGATACATTTCCTGTTCCCGTGGATCAACATTGACCCACAAAACACTCCATAGAACCCTGAGTTTCTTCATAATAGAATTGGAGCAGACAACTAAGCTAGTAGACGGTGAAACATCGAGACAACTACTAGCAGTCAACCACACAACCGCATCCCCCATACACACCTACCCGAAAACCTCTCCATACAACACAATCAGCGTGGGACTTTAATAAAACCACCCACACATAATAAAACCAGTTCATTGTCAAACCACTCCATATGACGCAACCAACGTGGGACATCATAATCATCGAACAAAATAAAATCACCCCCATATTACAACCACACCAACACATATACTTACCTTAACGATAAACTCGGGTATATCCTGGAAACCGGAGGACCCAGTGGTTTGATGCGGCTCGCTGCGGCCTGGCGGCTTACTCTCGCTTCCTTTTCGTAAATACAATTTGATAGGGGCGGATAAATCACTGCAGTTTTTACCACACGTTTTCTTACTGGAACTCGCAATTAATTTACATATATACTCACACACTAACCCTAACGCTAACCTCGGGTAAATACTAGAAACCGGTGGACCCAGTGGTTGCTGTGCCTCGCTACGGCCTGGCGGCCTACGCTCGCCTCCTTTTCGTAAATAAAAGTTGATAGAGGGAGGAAATCAATGAAATAGTAGCAAGTCTCCTTTGATTGAAGCAGAAAAAAATCGTACATTTCAATTTATATCGCATTATATGCGTGGTACTGTGTTAGGGAGTGAAGGATTGTAATGGTGGCAAGTTTCCTTTAACTCTGGCAGAAAAAAAAAAGCACCAATGTGAGGATTCGCACCCACCAACTTCATAACTAAAGTATGGCACTAACCGTCTGAGCTATTATGCTGCTGTGCTATTACCTTATTATCTAGCTATATTTTAAAACTTTAACGCTACCTTCGACTTTTTCCGCTATCTCTCGGGAGTGGCTCAGGACTGCAGCTCTGCCGCTCGAGAATTTGTAATACGGGTTAGGAAAAGCGCTAATCATTAAACCAAGGAGACGATCAAAATATATACTATAACCGGAAATATTTACATAAACATTCTAGCCCTGGTTATTACTGGCTGCTGGCCCACCAGTGTTGTTTTCTATCACTAGAAAAGGAAAAACAAAGTCCATAGGAATAACACCCATACTGTAGAGGAACATTATAATAATCGTTATGAGATAAAAGTACATTCAGGTGCGAATACAGCTCAAATGTGTAACTTCCCGCAGATCAATAATCAGCAACAGGTAACTCACCTAATCATGTTCTCCGTTAAAAGCGAAAGTTCTAACATTAGCGAACACTTAACATGTATTCATAGTGACCAAAGGCAGGGTTCTACTGATAAGTCGTAATTCTCTGTTTGTGCAATAGAAAAAATTAAAAGTTTCAGGATTCCCAATACTAATTTCTAAAATTATTTTCTTCTTTTTCATTTAATTTGGTGAAGCATAATAAGCGGAAATAATGACACTGAAGTTATGCAGATCTGATAGAGGGATATATAAATACAGTATGTATTTTTATAATGAATACAACATTTTCAGAATAAGAATCTGACAAATCCGATACATATTAGTGAATTAAATTCTTCTTTCTTATATTAAAAATATTGCCACGTATTTAAGGTATTTTTGCAATTATTCATATTGTCTTCCTTTCCACTAGTTCTGGTTAGTGCTGAAGGCGACAAAAATACACTTGCAATTTACTATAGCAAAGCTGCATATTTCCGTAATTTTCAGTACCTGTTTTTAGTAAAATTAAACTAAAATTTAAGTAAATTAAAATTTAAATTTAAAATAAAGTTTAAAATAATAATACAATAAAGTAAAATCTCTAATTATGAAACGGAATAGAATATTATGAAAAACTGAAACTACATTTCGTGAAACAGGGAAAAATAACATTGATACATATTACTAATCGTAAGGAAATTGTCGAGATTTACTGCACCTTTATACCGAACTAATGGCAGGATGAACTTGCCCTCTCTCATGTAATGAATGCACACTACAAATAGCCAACTATAACAGTGGCCCCTGACGAAAATGACAAGTAGTTGTAATTGTCATTATAACTATTGAAACGGTACTTTTATTTTTATTAGATTCCCTGAATTTGTCTGAATATTTCCCATTTTTGCATGGATTTGTAATATTTTTTACCCTTATGTGCATTTTTAAAATACTAAAATAAAACTCTATTTGACTGCTATTCAGGTCAGTTAAAGCATTTAAAGGTACATTAGCTAAATTATTACATGGCAAAAAGGTAGAAAATATGCAATTTGAATTTGATATATTTTTTTCCCTCGGACACTTTAATTTTTTATGATTCATAAAACTCTCATAATTTTACAAGTGAGATATTTATTTAAATGTCAACTTTGAATTACATATTGCTCAAAGTATCTGCTTAGCTTTAGTTTTCTGTGCTAAAATGTCTTTATAGGACCAAAAATAAATGACCTCTTTGATTAATATTACAACAATACTTACCTATCTACCAAAACAGTGTTCAATTAGATAGTTCTTCAGAAAATGTTACCCTGCGACCCTATCTTTCATTTATGGTTTTTCTGCTCCTGTATAGCGGCTATGTTTTACATACCTGTTCATAACCTCCAAAAAATTTAGCTACAAATGTCCTCTATCGCCAGCTACTCAAAATGTCCTATCTATTTTATTTATTTGTTTGGTTTTGAATGCTCATTTTGTCCCTTTAAATCACTTCAGAGTTAATCCTACTTCCTGGTACTCTCTAACTTCAATCGTGTGTTTCCCGGGCACTTGAATGCCCCTTACACCATTGTTCTTGTTGCTCATGCACGTTTGACAGCATTGAAGCGTATCAGATGGCAGGAATGGGTG
Source organism: Metallyticus violacea (assembly GCA_030762175.1). Taxonomy (NCBI): domain Eukaryota; kingdom Metazoa; phylum Arthropoda; class Insecta; order Mantodea; family Metallyticidae; genus Metallyticus; species Metallyticus violacea. Next base: position 359,798,177 of record CM060846.1, on the reverse strand, counting down.
GGACTCGAACCTCCCACCAGGAAGCACTAACAACAGAACTAGAAGGGTCGTGGTCAAGGTCCAGCTGGTGAATATGAAGCAGCAAACAGTCAAAATACGGTTCCCTCCAGTAGCAACGTAATTAATCACATGTACAATAGCATGTCCATTTTAGAACTTGGGCTAT